>JAVTVY010018819.1:0-75266 GCA_036873755.1 Hanleya hanleyi | reverse complement strand
ATATTTTCGGGACAAACCCTCAATTTACATGCACCCACTCCCCAATCCTACCGCTCTCAGCAGGCCCCGATAAGACAGGGACCTATATTAGCCCTTTCGGACAAGGTTGATAGGAGTTTTCCCTTATTCTAGGGGTAAAGTCCATGTTCCGCTTTTTATATTTTCGGGACAAATCCTAAATTTACATGCACCCACTCCCCACCTTACCTCTCTGAGCAGGTCCCAATAAGCCAGGGGACCGATATTAGCCCTTTGGGATAGGGTTGATAGGGGTTTTCCTCTATTGTAGGGGTAAGTCCATGTTCCGCTTTTTATATTTTCGGGACAAATCATCAATTTACATACACCCACTCCCCCACCCTATCTCTCTTAGTAGGCTCCGATAAGCCAGGGACCGATATTAGCCCTTTGGGATAGGGCTGATAGGAGTTTTCCCTTATTGTAGGTGTAAAGTCCATGTTCCGCTTTTTATATTTTCGGGACAAATCCTAAATTTACATGCACCCACTCCCCACCTCACCTCTCTGAGCAGGTTCCGATAAGCCAGGGGACCGATATTAGCCCTTTGGGATAGGGTTCATAGGGGTTTTCCTCTATTGTAGGGGTAAAGTCCATGTTCTGCTATTTATATTTTCGGGACAAATCCTCATTTTACATGCACCCACCCGATTGACTTGATGGACAGGTCTCGATAAGCCCGGGGACCGATATTAGCCCTTTCGGATAGGGTTGATAGGGGTTTTCCCCTATTTTAGGGGTAAAGTCCGTGTTGCGTTTTTTATATTTTCGGGAAAAATCCTGGTTTTACATGCGCCCATCCATTGCTTGATAGGCAGACCCCGATAAGCCCGGGGACCGATATTAGCCTTTCGGGATAGGGTTGATAGGGGTTTTCCTCTATTGTAGGGGTAAAGTCCGTGTTCCGCTTTTTATATTGTGGAGACAAATCCTCATTTTACATACACCCACCCATGACTTGCAAAATCCTTCCGTAGGGACCCAAAGTCCCCGACTCAAATAAGTGGACGACATACAAGTCAGTACATGCATTCCTAATCACGTGACCGCCGCATGACGAAAAAAAAACCAGATACAAGTCAGTACATGCATTCCATATGGTCCTGGAGGAGCGCTTCACTTTGACACCTCACTCGATCCAATCCAGTCTGGGGACTACTTTCTGTCCGCGGAGGCAGACCGGATCACCGCCAGACCACATCACTGCGGAGGAATACATGCACCATGCACTTGACCATCACGAGACCTAAACATGCCCTCCACATGAGACGGCATACTTTTTGAGACGGCGCACTCTTTTGCCGGTTTTTGTCGGTACTATAATGCACTTGACCTCGGCGCCAGATTCTTACGCCAGGTCAACTTACGTGAATATGCTCGCTGTATACTACTAACAGCGAACGATGTAAAAGCGTTCTGAGTGAAACCCATCCTCCCCACAGCGCATGCTCCATTTCACAGGCTCATTAACATCCCTGCCTCCAATAGCGGAAGTTGACCTTTACTACGTTGCTATGACGTACAGGGAAACCCCCACGTACGCACGGTTTAGTTTGAATCCGGCCGAACAACTCCTTCGGTTTTGCACATGAGCGAACTACTTTTCATATGCTCTGTCCAGATAAACAGGGAAAATAATCTCCACATAATTCATTTTAACGCTAGGTCAACAGAGGTATTATGCAGACTTGAAAATTAATCGAAATGTTCGGAAAACATCTATTTTACTATATATGACGTCACTTCCGGCGATGTGCGCGCTGCCGGGAATCCTGTCCAAAAATCTGAATGGTGGCTGGGGTATTATTTGACCCCCAGCGAGGTGGTTGAGTGAAACCTCCGATTTCGTGTCCTTTCTTGACATATATTTACGTATACACATACCGTGAAAATGCGCCGGTGTCTTTCATAGACTTTGTTACTCAGACCGTGTATCATGGTTAGATGTTATTGCATCACGCGAGATGGCAAATTAATTCAATCCAATAGGCTAGTTGTAAAGATGTGTAGCACGCTATCTGTAGACATATTTGCATTTGTGGGATCTCATTTTAATATCTTTTTCAAATATCAAAGGAATTTGACGGTTCCGCCCTATTATTTGTACATATTGCTCAATCTGGTTTCTAAGAAGTCGCATTGATGCAGTCGGGTGTCTGACAGGCTCAGGGAATATATATATATATGATGCGTTTTCATCTGGAGAGGGTGATTTTCTTACGAAATTCCAGCTTAATCGAATCTGGATTGGGGTGGGGGTGTCTGTGGATTTTTTGTAATTTTTTCGTGATAATTTCGAAACAAAAATAATGACGAGCCGAAAGTTTCATTTTATGGCGCAACAGAAATTAAACTGGTCTGAATGTGTTCACAGAAAAATACATTTTTATGCTTTATGTCCATCAATTGTTTCTTATTCCCATTGCTACCTGTAACAACTCTTTGAAATTGTTAATTTTGCTGAAAGTCTGGAAACTTTGTCTAAACTCTAATACGAAGCTATCCGAAGGATAATACGAGGAAGTCCGAAGGGTAATACGAAGCTATCCGAATGGTAATAAGAAGATTTCCGAATGGTAATACGAAAATGTTCGAAGGGTAATACGAAGGTATCCGAATAATAATACGAAGATGTCCGAATGGTAATACCAAGATATCCGAAGAGTAATACGAAAATGTCTGAAGGGTAATACGAAGGTATCCGAAGGGTAATACGAAGATATTCAAAGGGAAATGACACGTGATTACAAGTACTCACTTCCTATCATGATTGCACAAAAGGTCCCGAAAGTTACATAAATATGTTTTGTTTTTATGCTCTAGAGAGCATCTAAATAGCCTTTGTGATAGTAGAAAAGGATATGTTATCTTTACAAAAAGACGATTAAAAAATGATTGAAAGTAGTGCCGCTTTCGACTTCGGTCAGCCTGGTACCCTGCATGTTGCACCCAGGTTACAGACCGGAAATGATAATTTTGGCGGTCAGATGTTCAGCCATACTTACCATCGCCGGCCTACTTTCTTTAAGCATAATAAAAGAAAGTTGAAAGAAAGTTTTATAGGAATGTGATATTCAATGAAGTCATTTTAACATCGCAATTAGCATGGCACGGTAGCGTCGCATTTTTAAAGCCGCAGCTACAGTTGAATGTTACCTGGGCATTTGCTTTATATATAACCTGTGAATCACGTGACTGTATTCATTCGCCTTTCGATGGTTTCGCGATATTCTCTCGAAGGTTTCTCGATCAAAATGTCCCAGCAATTTCTCGATCTACATATAACAACTGATTAGCGATGGGCCAAAAAAGACGGATGAAAAACAACGCCGAGCATATCGATCGAGAATTTTGAAAACGATTTCGTTCTTTTTCATATTTTCTCCGGACATTCTCTCGAAGAATTCCCGATGGGATCAAAGTTGAATTTATGAAAAATAATGACGAACAGGGGATTCTTTACGGTGGCTTATTAGTGCCATCCAATAAAACTATACATTTTCCCTATGATTTCATGTTTCTCATAAGTTTAACTGTACATTTTCTCTATGTTTGCGTATTTCTCTTCAATTCACCTCGCCTGTTTGATGATCACTCATGCTGTTTTTATCCGAGATGAGAAATCAACAGAAAACTTAAAATAAACGGCATTCAATTCAAATTTACAAACTAAACCTTTTCTCCGCGGTGTAAACCTTTTCTCCGCGGTGGAAACCTTTTCTCCGCGGTGGAAACCTTTTCTCCGCGGTGGAAACCTTTTCTCCGCGGTTGAAACCTTTTCTCCGCGGTGGAAACCTTTCCTCCGCGGTGGAAACCTTTTCTCCGCGGTGTAAACCTTTTCTCCGCGGTTGAAACCTTTTCTCCGCGGTGTAAACCTTTTCTCCGCGGTGGAAACCTTTTCTCCGCGGTTAAAACCTTTTCTCCGCGGTGGAAACCTTTTCTCCGTGGTGGAAACATTTTCTCCGCGGTGGAAACCTTTTCTCCGCGGTTAAAACCTTTTCTCCGCGGTTAAAACCTTTTCTCTGCGGTGGAAACCTTTTCTCCGCGGTGGAAACCTTTTTTCCGCGGTGGAAACACACGTGACTTGACAGTCTCGCTCTGGCCTTGTACCGCCATATTGTTTAGGAGTAGTATGGAAAGCAACAATCTTGGGGCCCGAAATCCGAGCTCCCGCCTGCCCTATCCCCGAGCTCCGAGCTCCCGACTACTCCATCCCCGAGCTCCGAGCTGCCGTCGTTACGCCTTAACGCCCGTCGTTACGCTTTAACGCCAGTCTCAACGCCCGCCAACGCCAAGCTCAAGGCTTCAGCGCCCTGGTGAATTAGCTCAAAAGCTCTGAATTTTTCACGGAATTGTCACTAATTCATTGGAAATGCACTGACGCCCGTCAACGCCCGTCGTTACGTCTCAACGGCCGTCTCAACGCCCGTCTCAACGCCCGTCAACGCTCGTCGTTACGCCTTAACGCTCGTCTCAATGCCTTAACGCCCTACCTTTACGCCCTAATGCCCGTCTCCGCGCATTAACGAGCGATAAAGAGGATTTGGAGGACGATTAACCTTTGAACTGAGTGGACTTCCGGTCACGTGACCGCAAGTGACCTTCGTCCACGTGACCGGAAGTGACCTTTAAACCTGCACTGATCGGAGTGACGTCATCGTACGCAGGCGCACAAACACTCATACCTGGTGCACCCGGTACCCTATATCCCGTAGGGCATAGGGTACAACAGGGTGCGGGTGCACCAGGTATGTGTTAATCATCCTCCAGATCCCCTTTATCGCTCGTTGAGACGGGCGTTAAGGTGTAAAGATAGGGCGTTACGGCATTGAAACTGGCCTTAAGGCGTAACGGCGGGCGTTTGACGGGCGTTGAGACGGGCGCTAAGGCGCAACAACGGGCGTTGACGAGCGTTGGGACGGGCGTAAAGGCGTAACGTCACTGCATTTCGATGTATTGGTGGCAATTCCATGAAAATCAGAGCTTCTGAGCTAGTTCACCAGGGCGTTGAAGCGTTAAGCGAAGCGTTGACGGGCGTTACTGTCTATAAAAGAAAGTGTATTGCCAAAACACGCACTGCTGACGTTCAACCCTCAATATGGCTTATACTTGCTCTGAGTGCCAACGCACGTTCATCAGACGTTACGATACGATGCGACATGAGAAAAATATACATGGGATTGAAGACTCCGAGGCACAAGAGGCCGATAGAGATTGATGAGAGTCCATCTACTGATATGGATAGCTTGATCTTAGATAATCAGCCTACATCCCAGAAAAGTGAGATTGATGATAGTCTATCTACTGATACGGGGAGCTTGACCTCAGGTAGTTAGCCTACATACCAGGAAAGTGAGGCAGAAGCTACCTTCTGGGATCGTATTGTGAGAGCAGCTACCAATACTCACGCTGCAGCTATCGAGGACGCCGGACAGGATAACTTACAACAGGCATACACACAAATGCGCCCCTGCATCAGGAGAACAGCCATGGCGATCTATGAACAGTATACCCTACTACCGCTTGAAATGAAAGGCGACGCTACGCACAGGTCCATCATGAAGACCAAGCGTCACTTGGAAGAAGATATGGGGTTACCACCCACCGAAACACTGGAAAATGTGATCACGATGCGCAAACAACTCTTTCAGGACATGCTGTCCGAGCAATATCCTGAACTGCCCGAAGACGACACACCGAGCAAAGATGGAACTTTCTAAATGGGCGCCTTCTGATTGGACAAGAGCAGCCGAGAATACATGTACCGGGCAAGAACGAATATGACAGATACAGCGCCAAATGGCGGCCTCTGATTGGACAAGAGTCTTCTTGAATTGTAAACATACCCAACGAACCTCCCCCAGCGTGGGTATGATGTAACATTGGGGAGAATAAACTATATGAAAACTTGTTGCTGTTGTTGTTATTCTATCATCTGCCATCCTTGTGGTTGTTGTTCTCTTTCCGGTCTATATCATGGCGTAAAGGCGTTATGCTAGGGGCTTAAGGCGTAACGACGGGCGTTGACGGGCGTCAGTGCATTTCCAATGAATTAGTGACAATTCCGTGAAAAATTCAGAGCTTTTGGGCTAATTCACCGGGGCGCTGAAGCCTTGAGCTTGGCGTTGGCGGGCGTTGAGACTGGCGTTAAAGCGTAACGACGGGCGTTAAGGCGTAACGACGGCAGCTCGGAGCTCGGGGATGGAGTAGTCGGGAGCTCGGAGCTCGGGGATAGGGCAGGCGGGAGCTCGGATCTCGGGCCCCAAGATTGTTGCTTTCCATACTACTCCTAAACAATATGGCGGTACAAGGCCAGAGCGAGACTGTCAAGTCACGTGTGTTTCCACCGCGGAGAAAAGGTTTCCACCGCGGTGAAAAGGTTTCCACCGCGGAGAAAAGGTTTCCACCGCCGAGAAAAGGTTTTAACCGCGGAGAAAAGGTTTCAACCGCGGAGAAAAGGTTTACACCGCGGAGAAAAGGTTTCCACCGCGGAGAAAAGGTTTTAACCGCGGAGAAAATGTTTCCACCGCGGAGAAAAGGTTTCCACCGCGGAGAAAAGGTTTCCACCGCGGAGAAAAGGTTTCCACCGCGGAGAAAAGGTTTTAACCGCGGAGAAAAGGTTTCAACCGCGGAGAAAAGGTTTCCACCGCGGAGAAAGGGTTTTAACCGAGGAGAAAAGGTTTCCACCGCGGAGAAAAGGTTTCCACCGTGGAGAATAGGTTTCAACCGCGGAGAAAAGGTTTCCACCGCGGAGAAAAGGTGTTAACCGCGGAGAAAAAGTTTTAACCGCGGAGAAAAGGTTTCCACCGCGGAGAAAAGGTTTCCACCGCGGAGAAAAGGTTTCCACCGCGGAGAAAAGGTTTCCACCGCGGAGAAAAGGTTTCAACCGCGGAGAAAAGGTTTCCACCGCGGAGAAAAGATTTCCACGGCGGAGAAAAGGTTTTAACCGCGGAGAAATGGTTTACACCGCGGAGAAAAGGTTTACACCGCGGAGAAAAGGTTTAGTTCGTAAATTTGAATTGAATGCCGTTTATTTTAAGCTTTCCTGTTGATTTCTCATCTCGGATAAAAACAGCATGAGTGATCATCAAACAGGCGCGGTGAATTGAAGAGAAATACGCAAACATAGAGAAAATGTACAGTTAAACTTATGAGAAACATGAAATCATAGGGAAAATGTATAGTTTTATTGGGTGGCACTAATAAGCCACCGTAATTCTTGGTACCTGGTAAATGTTTCCGAGTTGGAATTAAATATTGTGACCAAAATGTGAGAACTTGTGTACCAAAATGTTCACCAAAGCTTTAAGCATCTATTTTTAGGTTATCTAAGTTATGAAATTTCTTTCAACAGTGACCACACTTTGTTACAAAAATGACAACAACAGCAACAATGCTACACAAGACGATCTCTCGATAAAGGGTCTTACCAGCGCGGTTGATGCGTTCAGATGCTTTGGGGGCATTGTCGACTGAACGTCATCTTTACACATGCTATTTCCATCTGTTTCCAGTGCGAAACCTATGAAGGGACTTGAACTTGCACGGGAGGTGATTCCCGTTCGTTTGACTGCTGGAAACAAGGATTTCCCTGCTTGATTGGTCTTCCGTGACATGATTACGTAAATGAATCCGTGCTTGTATTAGTTCTCATATACACATTTCAAACTGTTATCGGGGAAAATCGTATGCTCATTGGTGGGCGAGAGATTGAACAAATCACGACGGAGAAACTGCCCACGTGAGACTCTGTCAGATTTGCCATGTGACTCGTGTATGAGGCAGTGAACTTCCTTTACTCATCGCTAAATAGACACAGCGAAGAAGAAGAACTCTGGCTGTCAGACAACGCAGTATACGCCTCCCGAAACAACAAACACAAGAATGGATTTAGAGTATACCTTAAACATATCAGATCGCTATGCATCTGGGGCCGAATTTGTTGACCAGAGGCCAGAGGTGGCAATAACATACATAGTTCTACTGGCCATTGCTACTCTTTTCGGAACTGTCGGAAATTTGTTGGTCATTACAACTGTAGTTTGTTACAAGGTAAGTAATACAGATACATATACAATGCCTGATTCGACAGATATATGTTTCCACAAAGATTGTCCGCATTCGAAAAATAGATGTTTCGAAAAGGGTATAAGTTTTGGAAACGGAATTCCGATACATTCTCAACTAACTAAAGCCTTTATCAGTTGAATCTGGGAGAACCACAACGAAATAATCTTCATTTCTCATAGTTGAAATGGGAACTGAAGGGGTTTGCATTACATTACATCAGGCGAATTTTAGCGGGGTTATTTTATATTCGCACAAAGACGGAATATCGCAACTGGCCATATTTCGTAACTTCCTGTGCGACACTGTCCGCCGTCTACGTCGATATGTGCTGTTTCGCAGTAATACAAAAAATATCGGACGAAAATAGGGACGGGAGGCGATGGGAAACTAGACATTTTAATTCGACCTTTAGATCAAATGGTATTAACCTAGGTACAAAGATCGTATTTAGTAAAATGCTAAAAAAATGTGAACTGCAACAGTTTAAACATTATTACGTTAATGCAAATGCTTTAATAGTTTCCTTCTTATATAGGTTAATGTTGGAAGTTTGAGTCTGTCGTAGTAGTCTACCTATTGGCTGTCACTGTGACAGTCTCACTCAGCGAAAAAATAAGTTCTGATATGCTGGTGCTCAGGATATGAAATGTCGAACAATAATATTTCTTTATATCTCTTTGTCAGGAATTACGCACGCTTGAAAATAGCTTCATCGTCAATTTGGCCGTAGCAGACCTCTGTGTGACTACATTCGTGGACCCTTTCAGCATTGTTGGTAAGCACTCATAGCGGGGTACTTGGTGTAATATTGTATACATGAATTATTACATACCAGAATTGTTCATTCGGACTGGTCGCAACTGAAGCACATGATATTATGAAATATGTATAAGGATATATATATATATACTGAAATGAACTGCAAAAAATATCACACTATCTGCAATAGCCAACTGCCTTGGAGCGATAGCGCTCGGTCTCGAGGCAATAGCACACGGTCTCGACGCAAAAGCACACGGTCTCGAGGCAAAACCGCACGATCTTGGGGCAAAGCAATATAGTGCATGATGTAAAGGGCAATTGTCTTCCAACGGACACACCGTTGCTAAAGTCTGTCCACTTTAATTAGTCGTCTACTTTGGAGCATGTCAAAAATCAATGGTAAACTTGGCACAAATTTTCTTTTTTGCAGCGTGTATAACAAACTGAACTCTACAAATGACTACAATTTCTCCGTGATATCGATAATATATCACGCTTGAAAGAACTTTGTAATTCTCTTCATATGAAACTCCAGTGCAGTTGTTCATGTACCGGGCCTCAATTACATAGGGAGACGTCATAACGTATTCATGCTGACTAGCACAAAGGTCATTGTTACCTTATAAAGTAATAACAGGTGGTCCTTGGCAGTGTCGCTTGTATCCCTGGCCCAGTGAAATTGCCGGATGATAAACCGCACACACCTCTATGACCGTACACGGCATTGTTGACCTCTGTACTAGTAAACACGAATATATTAAGACGTCTCCCTATGTAATTGAGGCCCGATACATGAAACAACTGTACTGGAGTTTTATATGGAGATAATTTCAAAGTTATTTCAAGCGTGATATATTATCGGTATCACAGAGGAATGGGGGTCATTATGTAGAGTTCAGTTTGTTCTACTCGATGCAAAAAAGAAAATTTATGCAGAGTTAGATATTAATTTTTGACAAGCTCCAAAGTACGACTAATTAAAATAGACAGACTGTAGGAATAGAGCCCGCGTTCGAATATATCAGCTAAATAAATGTTGGCAAATTGAGTATGAGATTCTGGGGTATTTTTTATGTCTGAACTTTTCTTATGTAACAAACAAGTTGAATGCATAAATTTGGTTTTTCATCAAATGGGTCTTCGACCAATAACTAAGGTATACATTTGTACAACAGACTCGGCGTGGATTAGAATCATACGGTACCGTCGATGTCAGATTGCTGTTGTTGTTCAGCCTGTATCGTACTCGGAACTAAGTTTGCAAGCCCTCATCTGTTGATACCGGTGTATATGCGAAACGATTATATTTAGGATTATTTAAGAAATTTTCGATATAATTGAACAGTTATTGCACGCTGTGGGGTGCAAACATCAAAATTTTTCCTTTCTCGACTCGCAATATTCAATTCGCGCTCCGTACTCGTTGAATATCAGCTGTCTCGAGCTAGCATACAGTAGCTGTATTTAGTCGTATCTTTTTAACCGTTGATAATTTTTTGCCTGTGTTTTGAGATAAATCACTTCCTTTATATGTGTTGTGATTAAATATGTTCGTCACAGTGTATAGTAGCACAGAAAATTATATCCAAGAATCTAGCTACTTGTTATAAACATATTTTATTGCAGATATTGCAATAGGATTAGGTACAAGTTCTTGCAACTTACTAGACCTTCTCCTAATTACAATAAAAGAAATTACAGTATAATACATGGCTTAATGAACAAAACTTGATATATATATATATATATATATATATATATATATATATATATGTAAAGGGTAATATGGTGTAAACATTTGCGTACTGATATGTACATTTCACTTAATCGTAACTACGTATAACTTCTATATGCTTGCATTTCATGCCTATACGATAGGCGCATATATACACATACATATGCATAGTAAGAATTCGGAAAAAGGGTCAATATATTTATATATACATACAGACATACATGCACTTGCAATCAGTATAATACTAATGATAATACTGACAATGATGATGATGTTCCATTCGTTTTTTTTCTAGGCATATTTCTTGGAAACGTCTACTTCAAGGACAATCCAGTACTTTGCGAAATTGTGGCCAGTGTCTGTCTTACCAGCTGCTTCTGTTCTTTGCTGAGTATTGGCGCAATCAGTATCAACCGCTACTTTCACATCTGCCACCGAGATTTCTATTCAAAAATATACACAAAGAAGTCATGCGCAGTGATGATCATCGGGTTATGGATGGTCAGCTTTCTTCTCGAGATGCCCAATTTCATTGGCTGGGGAGATCACGTGTATGACGAAAAGACGCGTTCCTGTGTTTGGGACAGAAGGGCAGATTTGAGCTACACCGCGTTTTTCGCGTCTGTCGCGATCGGTATCCCCCTACTAGTTATTTCTCTCAGCTACCTAAAGATATTTCTATTCGCCCGCAGGGCACACAGGCAGATAGCTCTGTCGGAAAAGGCTACAAAAGACGAGCTTCGCGATGAAAAGAGAAATTCGATCAGGTTGACCAAAACTCTCTTCGTAATATTTATCGTCTTCGTCGTCTGCTGGGCGCCGTATGCGTGCATAGTTGTAGCGGACGTGCACGATACTTTCCCACTCGAGCTGCACGCCTTCTCAATTCTTTTGGCCCACACCAATTCCAGTGTCAATTGCGTCATCTACGGCATCGTTAATAAATCGTTTCGGCAGGGATACAAAAATATCCTGTACGCACTGAGGTGTTGGCGACCTCTGGTGACAAAGGGGAATGTCATCAAGTTTCTAGCTCCCAAGGCGTTCAGGGAAACGTTCGTCGACAAACAGACACGGCCGCCTATTGACCCAGGTGTCGCTGACATGAAGCCAGATATCACTTGGATTTGAAGTTTAGCGATATATGTTGGTCAGCTGTGGGGGATATAATCTTTGGGACATTGTATTCTATGGGGAGGTGACACATATTATTGATTCACATGGGTGGTGGATAGTTTTCCGGTCCATAGTATAATGATAGGTTTATTTCACTGTTGATCCTCCGCTCAATTTTAATGTTATCGGTTGCATGGTAATAGCCCAGCTCTGTTTAACCCTATCTGGCCTGGGGTTTTTTGGGACCTGTCCATGCCTGGGGGGGGGGGGGGGGGGCGAATGGCTCCCTCCCCCATCAAAGTTTCTCTTCGGTGCACAGAACGTCACAAAATGATGGCTGACCCTCTATGACTTCATGGTTTGTCATATTGGGGTCGTTTTGAACTTACTTGCATAACATTCCGAGTAAAAAAATCATGAGAGAGTCAATTCAAGATGGCGGCCATGTGGGATACCAGAAAAGTGATATTTTCGGAATTTTTCTTTAAAATACCTGCTTTTCTGCGAGGAAAAAATGGGCAAAATCTATTTTATTCCATATCAAAATATTATTTACTAATTTATCATGCATTTTTTTGCAAAGAAAACACATAGATACATTTTTCCTCAATAAAAAATCTGACTGAAAAATCGACCAGAAATATCTGTTTTGAAGATGACGTCACTGTGACGTCACCAAGGCGGCCATCTTTGATGTTTTACATTTTCTGGTAGAGTTTTACCCAAGGGTATATATAGAGTGGTAAGTTTTATCTCCATAGCTCAAGGGGTAAGCGATATATTCAGGGAGCTTGGGCAGGTCCCAAAAGGCGGGGCGAGTGAGTGAATATAGGGTTTAATAACGTCGCTTCCAACATTTTTTCCAGCTATATCACGATGGGGCAAGGGAAGGGAAGGGAGGGTAGCGGGGGTACCCACTTGTGACAGAACAGATCTAATGCTGCCATTTTATAGTGCCGAGAAATATCATACCGTAGCCAGGTATCGAACCCTGTACCTACCGTTCACGAGGCCGACCCTCTAACCATTAGGCCCAGGAAAGATAGGGTTAACAGGGGAGAGGGGTGTATTTGGTTTAATGTCACACTCAAGTTTATTTCACTCATATGGTGACAACCACCGCCCGTCGGCGAGTACCTGGCAAACTTTCACACATGCACCAGCTGGGCTCGAACCCGAGCCAGTTGAGCGGTGTGAGGCTAGCGATCACCAGCAAAACGTCTTAGACCACTCGGCCACCGAGGGCCCATGATAGGGGTAACATGTATATATCATCATATCACATGTAACAATTCCGTGATGTTTACAACATTGTATAGCCAATAGGATATCTCAATACACAAAGCACTTATCATCACGATGTCTATAAAGTATGTATACAAAACATGTGCTGTTTCTACATTTTTATTGCTGGCTGAAAATGTTTTATGCTAGGTGAGTTACCCTGGTTGATAAGTTCTTCTCCTCCAACTTGCATTCAATCATCTGTAAAAAGAAACTGTGGTTAGTCTAAAACGAATCTATAGCTTTAATTCCATTGGTCAATCAGTTAATGGGAAGAAATACCTAGTCTGAATATTACTGTATACCTTTAGACCTATCAGTGCAGACTGGTACTGACTGGTACAAAAAAGACCGACCGGTACTCAAATATACTGACTTATACACAAATATTGTAGAGGAATACTTTAAGGGGAAATGTCATGTATATCGGAAGGCTTTATACCCGAACATATGGTGTTCCATTTCGGCCATTTTTGCGTCGCGCGTCGCAGGCGACGGAAAAGGGCGACGTCGCCCTTCCCGTCGCCCTTCCCGTCGCGTTCTTATAATGTTAAGAGATAGAACGCGACGCGACGTCGCCCTTTTTAAACGCGACGTCGCCCTTCCCGTCGCGCGTCGCGCGTCGCGCGTCGCTTTAATCAACACGACGCGATGGGCGATGTCGCCCACGACGTCGTCCACGACGTCGCCCATCCCGTCGCCCTTCCCGTCGCGTTCTTATGTTAAGAGATGGAACGCGACGCGACGTCGCTCTGTTTAAACGCGACGTCGCCCACGACGTCGCCCTTCCCGTCGCCTTCCGGTATTTTAGGACAAAATCGAGCTGCGCATGCTTAAGGAGCAGCTATTGCGATGTGGATAGTATGGTGAGGCCGCCATTTCATGAATGAGCTCTGCCCCTATCGACGAAGAAAATGTCGGCGTAAATGAATAATGCTTATCCTGCATTATCGTATAGCTTTTAAACGGTGTTAAATATTAGTCCATGCTTGGAATGATACCTGTTATGAAATTATCTCTCGGAAAGTCTGTAACTCGCTGTGTTGTACTGTACACATTATATTTTCGCTTCCAAAAGATATGCGCAACCCCCACATCCGTAAACGCGTGAACGTGTGTGTGGCTTTTATGTGTGCTTTTATGTGTTTGTGTGTTTTCATTTTTCAGATATCCTTACAGTATACCTCCTTATGTTACTACATTGACCAGGGCGTTGAAAATATCCTTTTATTTACTGCTGTCCAACACTGTATACCGGTACTCAACCTGTCACGTCCCGACAGGTTGTAGTAGATCTTTTAGCTTTCAATTTTTTGTCATTTTACTGTGAGAATTATGTTCTCTCTATTCTTTCTAAAAATTGATTGAAGAATATTAGTTTTTCTGCACTCTTCGAATTATCCGGCATTTCCACGATCGTACTAGACGTTTGACGACAATTGAACTTCAAATTTAAGACGAGTTCTTGGAGTTCGGGTAAGTTGCTCTTAACTCATGGCCGTAGACAAGGGGGGCATGGCCCCCCCCCCCAAATATTTGCATAACAAACAAAAAATAGACGTGTTTGGGAAATACATATTCACCACTGCGTGTTTGTCAGAGGGGAAAGTGGTCAAGCAGAGGAAACGAGGCATGTTTAAGCATACAGTTAATAGGGGAGTTCCGAATCGCCTTTTACATCTAGACTGCTGGCGCTCGTGTTGTTAAGAGTTGAGAGTGATTCTTGATCTTATTTTCTACGAAAATCTGTCGTCGATAATTACATGTATAAAATTCTCTAATCGAACTTGTAAATCATTGAGAAAATCATGTCCGTCTCAGTGCACCAGCGCGGGCAGTTGCGAATCACTTTGGTAAGAAGCGGACCACGCCATCTAGCGGTCGTTACAGCCGCTGGGAATATATATATATTTTTTTGTAAAGCCTGAGTGGTCATTTACCACCAATATTCCAATAGGCGAAAAATGTGGTATCACATGCCTGGACTTTGTTGGATTGCCATTACTGAGGCAGAAATTGTTCATAGACAACGACGCCCTGATCTGTCTGACCATGCCATATACGGAAATTATCCTCACTAATTAAATTAATTCTCTCAGGATTTCGATAGTTCGTTATTTGTTCACGGACGACACCATTCATTTAAGATTGAACATGACGGACCTGGTTCAATAGAAACCTGTCGAAAATGTTTCCCCATCTGACCTGATATACTGCATGGAATTCAGATTCAAATTTAAGAAAGTTACACACACGTTCCATCGTGTTTCTGACAGCTGAACGAATTCTACTCGCATATTCAAGATTACAATATATAAACTCTCTAAACGGACATCGGACATCTATTTAGCATCTATATTTGGACAAAAGAAAATAGAGGAAAGGACACACAGATATATTTTCTCAATTTTAATAATGAAATCTTTAATTTTGAAATCTTTGGTATGTGTGTGGTGGGGTAGGGGAGGGGGGGGGGGGAGTGAAGACTATCCCATTCTGTGACTTAAAATTATTCTAAAGTAATAACTTTGCCCAAGAGACATTTGTCCGTGTGCAGTCTTCAATGTCACAATTCGTAATCCGGAATTGGCATCTCTAATGCCGCATTATATTACAATGCTGGCGAGTTAAGGGTTACCGCAAATCATTAGATATTGTGTTTGACCATTAATATGATTCAGTCACTGAAACGAATACTGAAATTACCACTTAAAGCCATTTTATTTCTCGTAGATTCAACACTTAAGAAATCACACGCGTTTTTGTCCCAGCGTGAATTTGCCATTGCGTGGTATCGGAAGCATTACCATGCCGAATTGACCGAGAAACAAACAACGCAGGTCGGTTGTTCGACATTTATTTGGGTCCACAGAAACAGACGTTCCAATAAAAATAGAAAAGATTTACACAGATGCTTTATTGCAAGAAGTATAAGGCGTTCATTAGGAAAGTGATCCGCAAGTCACCGTGATTCGGAACCCACAACACTACTGTATAAATTCCCTCCAAAATGTACAAAACACGTATTCCCTCCAAAACCACAACCTGGATGAGTCGCTGAGCTAATTAGTTTGCACAACGTTTTTTGTGTTGACCAAGTTTGAGGTTTAATAACCCTGGAAAGAAAATACCCACACATAAAAGCAAGAAAAGACAAAAAAAACTGGTTACAATGTGTGCGTTTTAATGTTGAGTTTTATTCACTGGGAAAGGCCAAGAACGCATCTCCAGTCATCTGGGATCCTGGAGCTTCCGAGGCCTAGGCGGCCCCTGAACCCTCGCCTTATTGTGCTGTCATAGTATAGCTCCCCCCCCCCCTGCTCCAAATCTGAAAACTTGTCTACGTCCTTGTAACTGCAGGGGTTCTTTCCTCAATTTCAAGAAAAATTCAAATCTCGTTGATATGCACTCTTAAAATAATTCATGGATTTTGTTCCAGGTTTTATTCAGGCCATTTGACTACAATTGTGTTTCAAGGATGATTTTTTTTTAATTTTTCTTGAAAATGAGGAAAGAATCTCTGCAGTTAAGAGCAACTTACTCGAACTCCAAGAACTCGTCCTGAATTTTAAGTTCAATCGTCTAGAACGATCGTGGAAATGCTGGACGATTTAAAGAGTGCAGAAGTACTAATATTCAGTCAGTTATTAGAAAGAGTAGAAAGAACAAAATAACTTCAATTCCATCATAATTTTCTTTTTTTTTTCTTTTTGAGAGTTATAGGACTATCTCTCTCCGCTAAATTGAAAGCTTATAGATCTACACTACAATCTGTCGGGACGTGACAGGTTAAGTAACGGTATACAGTGTTGGACAGCAGTAAATAAAAGGATATTTTCAACGGCCTGGTAAATGTGGTCACATAAGGAGGTATACTGTAAGAACAACTGAAAAACACAAACACATAAAAGCACACAGAAAAGCCACACACACATACACGCGTAAATCCAATGGGAATAAAGAAATTCAAGACGATGTACGGATGTGGGGGTTGCGTATATTTTTTTGGAAGCGAAGATATAATTTGTACAGTACAACACAGCGAGTTGCAGACTTTCCGAGAGATAACTTCATAACAGGCATCATTCCAAGCATGGCCTAATATTTAACACCATTTAAAAGCTATACGATAATGCAGGATAATCATTATTCATTTACGCTGACATTTTCTTCATCGATAGTGGCAGAGATCATTCATGAAATGACGGCCTCGCCATACGATCCACATCGCAAAAGCTGCTCCCTAAGCATGCGCAGATCGATTTTGTCCTATAATACCGGAAGGCGACGCGCGACGCGCGACGGGAAGGGCGACGTCGCGGGCGATGTCGTGGGCGACGTCGCGTTTAAAAAGGGCGACGTCGCGTCGCGTTCTATCTCTTAACATTATAAGAACGCGACGGGAAGGGCGACGGGATGGGCGACGTCGCGAGCGACGTCGTGGACGACGTCGTGGGCGACGTCGCCCATCGCGTCGTGTTGTTTAAAGCGACGCGCGACGGGAAGGGCGACGTCGCGGGCGATGTCGTGGGCGACGTCGCGTTTAAAAAGGGCGACGTCGCGTCGCGTTCTATCTCTTAACATTATAAGAACGCGATGGGAAGAGCGACGTCGCCCTTCCCGTCGCCTGCGACGCGCGACGCAAAAATGGCCGAAATGGAACACCATACGAACAAGACAGATGTGATCTTTCTAAATTATGCCACGCGAGACCCAATGCTCCAATCCACGAGCAATTCTACTGCATGGGTGAATTGACTGTGCCGTATGCGGCTAATCGTGTTTTATCTCTGTGATTAAAGCAAAGTTCATGTTCTTGCAGCCGTATTATAATTATATATAAGCAGTATTTTCTACGGAAGCATAGATAGGACATAGGTGAACACTTTTTTTCGTCCACAAAATTATCTCGGAGATAATTATCTCCGGGTCGGAGATGTATTTCTGGGACGGAGATGTATCTCCGGGTCAGAGATAATTATCTCCGGATAATTTCCTGGACGGAAAAATAATTTCACCCATGTTCTATCTATGCTTCCGTAATTTTCTGTCTGAGAACCCGAACAGTTGTCTACGGAACTGTAAAGCAGGTCTCGAGAATTAGACAGATACATGAATGTGAACGCATAACCATTTACTCCACTAAAATATATTCTTAATATAGGCCTACCGGCGGTTAATATTTAGTTAACCAGATATATGATTATAAACACCACAAATCTTTGACCTCACCTGTTCAGGAGAAACTTCTTCTTTGAAATAAATTTATGTGTCAAAATTAGGGTTCTTATACCTCGGTTCACCCGACCAGGGGTTTCTTGCTACGGGTTAAAATACACGAAATGACGTCACTTCCTCCAAAGGTCGATGTTCGTGGTAAGAAAATCTCACATTAAATGCTATTATCGAATACTATCATAGCTCAATTGTATTGTGTTCCGCTTATTAAGTATGTTTAAATTTATTCCTGACAAGAAAAGAAATGTGACAGTGGCGATCCTGTATTCTGTACATGAAATAATCAGAGACAGTACCCATGACCGGCTTTTTTAAATCGCTAAGAGCAAAATTTGCGTACCCAAAAATCATCTGGACTGAAGTGTGATTTGGTACATTTCACGTGAAGTTAGGACAAGTAATTAATACTTGATTAATTTTAAAATTATGTACTCCTGTTACAATTAACATTCCCAAGGCCTTGGACCCCTAAGGAGTGGGACTTGTTAACTATCAAATGTTAGCCTTCATATGGCAGCACATCAAGCATAGCGAATGACAATAGCATTAATATAGTATTTTATTCGACACATTCCCAGGGTATTTCAACGCTGAATATACTGTAATAAAACATATCTACCTCAAATTCTCTTGCATATAGTAAATTAAATACATAGTTATAACTCTCATAAACCAGGATCATCTCTCACTCGACAGGATACACTAGACCATACCAACCAGGCATTCCAAAATAGATTGTATAAATGTGGAATAATTTTGATGTATTCAAAGTTTGATGCATTCAAACTTTTGTACGTGTGATAGATAACTTGCACAATAGTTTTTTTTTTCAACAAACATGACAAAGAAACACGAAAATGAAATCATTGGCTATAGGAGCTAGCTCTCATGTTTGTGATTGTTATGGGGATCGGGTACTTCGAGATCATTAACAAATTAACAATATGATGTGGAACACATATTTTACAAGTCATACTCCATCAAAAGTGTAGGCCTACGTTGTTTTTTGTTTTTAATTATTCCCCTTGCTGTACAGCAGAACAGATACCAGCTCGAGCCGACAAGACAGAGTTATTTGGAAGAAACCACTATATGCTAAGTGAGTTTCTTTAACTTAGGAACTGAGTTCTCTAGTAGGGATGGCATATGCCGGTTATTCAAATGGGATACATAATACCCAGTTTGGTTGTTCTGATCTGGATGAATTAGAGTTCCAACTGAAATGGAATAGGCCATTCCCCCCATGCCGCTGCATGGTATGGCATAATCCATCCTTTGTCTGCCGAGTTCCAAACTGTATGGCATGGAGTTCCTAGGAGTTCCAACACGGCGCACCATGCTACTCTGTTTGGAATGCCTTATGCCAGTTCCTAGTATGCCCCAATTTCAAGAAGCTCCCTAATCACATAGCCTAAATAGTTCTGACTAAGGCATATTGCTGCAATTATAATTCACACCGTACTTAATTATTTAAGCACTGGTACCACGTAAGTAATTTCATATGCAGTATGCATAATGGATCTACACTTTTTTTTGTTCAAAATGTTCCACGTCATGTTTGTGCACAGCCTAGGAAGAGGGCAGGGTTAGGGAGAGTGAGAAATGGCGATTAGTGGCTATAAACACGAATAACTTATCAAGGAAATGGGCCATTGTCTCCATAATAGCTAAGACAATGCAATTTTTGCAATGCGAGGTTTTCTAGATCAATATATTTAGGATATCAAGTAGTACTTGATACATTAAGCTGAAATTCCCAGCTTCCAAAATGATCTTTCGGAAATGAATGTACCGGGATTTTTTCCAGTGAGTTCAAAGAAATATATATGGGTATTTATTCTTTCGTTAGATTAAATCGCACGACAGCGGAATTGTATACGGGTTTATGTCTAGGTTTTTCATGGTGATTGCACACACATGTACGAGGAATACTTGCACACAATCCTGTATATGGAATCGCTTAGTCCTACATCCATAATAGGTCACATTTTAACCATTCCGAGTTTTATTTTATGGGAGAGATCGACTGCGAAACATTATTAACGAGCGCAGCTCGCGACGGCGAAGCCGTCGCGTGAGCGAGTCTCATGGCAACGCGAGAGATTTTCCAACTTGAACAACTGAAACACGAACATACTAAGGCCGAAATTTCTTTCGTCACGTTGAGAAGAAAACATGGCGGCGATGAGAGTAAGAATACACAAGAGTGCGGTGGATTGATGACATATTTACACCATAAATATCTAAATCATTAAATTACTGTATCGAGAAAATATATATCACAAAAAATCATTCAATCAAATTGTCTACGCACTTGTCTACACCGGCGCACTCTCCGCACAGGAAGGACACCGTGGCAAACGAAGGGTAACCGAAATCACCGCTGAAACGTGATCGCTGCGAAAATCCTAGCAGAACTTTTTAAAACAATACCTCGCTGCCACGGTTTTTTGCCGATATTTCTAAACGCGTTCAACTGAAATGACCATACACACCTTGAAATGACTAATAAAAACGAAATTAAAAGAATATATAGTGTAGTAACAATTCGCTGTTCACCATATATATTTATTTTACTCAAATGTTATAGTACTCTTTCTCTCGCCATGGCAGAGTACCTCACAAGTTAAAACATTGTTGTGAGCAGTTTGCCTTCATGTCGTCTGGACAGATCACAACAACAACAAGGCGGGGAAACAGAGATCTAAAGTAAACAACTCCGATTCTCCATCAATTTTTGGTTCCATCTTTGAAGATGTATATGAAAATTATCGGCATGAGTGCAATCTGATATTTCATACAAGGGACAGCTTGCACGACCAGAAAACACTACTCGGTACACGTTTTTTCGCCGATTTTACGTCAGGTCGATTCGGCTTTGAAAAACATCGTCTTTTCTTCATCATGTTTGCGACAGGGAACTGATCTAGGCTACCGGATTCGCTTTTTAATGGAAATTACAAACTTGATCTGAATAGTTGGAAATTACAAACTCAATCTGAATAGTCTGCATGAAACTTGCAGTGTCTGTCTAATCTCCAAAAATGGGTCTCACTAAATGCCAAAATGTGCCACAAGGGGCCGTAATTGATTTTCAACAAAATGCGGTTCTTTTCAACATTAGACTTGAGTATGTGAAAATAGCTTGGCTTGTCATACGAGATCAAAAGAGAGATATTTTCTACTGCGAGGGAGATATTTATTTCACTGAAAGTGATAATTTCTACATGTACCAAATAAGGTCCATTTTTCATGTAACATGATGGTAAATTCAGTACCGGTTGGAAAACACCGTTTTTAGGCATGCACCATGAAATTTCATGAAAGACCAAACCAAATTAACCTCTGCAAAGCAACAAAATTGCTTCTATTGTCAATTTTTGTCTCATTTATCACGATATCAAGATGGTTTTACTCTTAAATGTAGGTCAGATCAAATGCGCATCAATTGACTAATTTTTCTGCCAAAAATTATCGCACAAGATCAAGTAGAACTTGTAATAATTTATGATTCCTTTTCAAGATGGGTAACTTCCATGTTGATTCATAGACGTTCGCCATGTTGTTTTGGAGTGTCACGACAAAGTCAAAACACAATATCAACCTCGCCACCAGGGGTCGCTTTCCGCTGGAAAATGACCGTTTCAACGAACAGGGAGGACAGGACCTGGTTTCGAGATTGCAAGGAGATAAGAGTTCTGAATTAAAAATTCTCTACCATCAATGTTCCCTTCAAAGCACTATGAAGCGTTCTCAGGATTGGTTGATGCTCGAGTTACTTCAAGCCTGTTAGATCTTTCAAGCGACAGATAAGATTTAATTTTAATCAGATCGAAACCATCTGCTCAACGACTTGAATAGATCCTCGACCCAATAAGTGGAATAAGAACTGAAATATCCAAAACGGATATTAATAATTTTTGTGGTTACAATTAAGATAATTTTTACAAAATCTGATTACAAACAATCTATACCGGTATATGTGTCAGGGGGTAGTCTAAATTCCAGAAATAATAGTCATTTGCCAGTTATATCGAAAAGGAAAGGGAATGGAAGGTAATCTCTATTTACGAAAAGAAAAAAAGTTTTTACTGCAGCCATTCTTATCATGATGTATAGCAATATTCCCAGACATCATTCTAGTCCCACTAGACCAATCTCGGGGAACCGATACATGATGTATAGCAATATTCCCAGACATCATTCTAGTCCCACTAGACCAATCTCGGGGAACCGATACATGATGTATAGCAATATTCCCAGACATCATTCTAGTCCCACTAGACCAATCTCGGGGAACCGATACATGATGTATAGCAATATATTCCCAGACATCATTCTAGTCCCACTAGACCAATCTCGGGGAACCGATACATGATGTATAGCAATATTCCCAGACATCATTCTAGTCCCACTAGACCAATCTCGGGGAACCGATACATGATGTATAGCAATATTCCCAGACATCATTCTAGTCCCACTAGACCAATCTCGGGGAACCGATACAGGGACATATTTGGAAGAAGAATGTGCTCAAAATTATGTGACATCCTTCAGGAACTCGCCGATTTGAATTTCATAGATTAAATAACAATTGACAATTTAAATTGGGGTGCAAGAAATTAACATCAAACTCATTAGAGAGTAAATATCTTCAGGATAGGTATACACTGTCAACCATATACGCTGTTTTCGCGATTGGGGGCAAGTGGGGATTAAAGCCAAGATGTCATGATGGCCATCACATCAGCATAAGCTATATCTATCTCCCTCCTGGGACTTGGTGTGTCAGATAAAGCTCAAATCCATATGGGACACACGCTTATGGTGCCATCAGTTCAGTTCAGTTCAGTTTGTAAATCCCTCCTCTGTAAAGGAGCACCTCCGTAGGAGTACATAGTTCCACAATGAATATTAAAACACACGCACGACACGAAACGGATGTTAAAAACACGCCACACCACAACACCATGCAGTTTGAAGAAGCGATGTCTACATGTAATAAGATTTTAATAGATTTGTTTTAGGAGTTCAGTTAGTTTTTATAAGCTCGGATCTACGGTGATGGAGAATATAGGTAACCGCCTGATCATCCTCTCCACCGAAGGCAGGCAGGAACATTCACCGAGGAAGTTCAGTGGATTCAATATGAGTGAGGCTAGATGGTCAGGAACCGATGAAGCATTGAGAGCAGCTGTACCACACTCAAAGCACAAGGTGGAGGCAAGGAGATACTGGAACTTGGCAAGTACAAGTATACGATTGCCAGTCACTATATACACAGATGGGAGTAGAGTTTCGCATAAGGACTGTCATCTTTTTTCTCGACATGTCATGACAGCACTCCGTGCACAAATTGATTATGAATTAGGCAAAGCCAGATGCGAACGAAAGAATTATTCTACGTTTACGAGGGGCTCTTATCATTGATATGGATTAGGCATAAGGCTAGAAACAAAGCAGAATTAATCTGCGCTCGTTTCTAGGCTTTGCCTAAGTCATATTATTAAATTATGAATGTTCACAAGATCGAAAATTGCATCATGGTGTCCACGCAGACCCCAGTCCTCCGTTGATCACACAGCACACTGAACAAAGTTCCAAATGTACCATGGTACCATCTCACTGTACCCAATGTTACTATGATGTACGGTACCATATTATTTATGGTAATACCATCATACTGTACCATGGCGTTTATTTCTACGTAGTAGGCTCTCAAGTAGTAGGTAACATACGGATACTACCATATTTCCAGGGAGATAACTCTTGGTGCCCTTTTTTCCAGGTTAAAGGGAACTCCCCGTCATCTCCCCAAAGAGGCCGAAAGCTACCTCCAACACAGGAGAGTTCCAATCTAGGGGGCGCCACCAGCTCAAGGTCACTATAGTTCCGGCAAAGGGCCCCTGGGCATGTATTCTTCCCGGTGATGCGGTCTGGTGGTGATGCGGTCGATGGAAAAAGCTTCCGCGGAGAAAAAGTAGTCCCCAGACTTCAAATACGCTGCATGGTCCGATTGGGTCGAGTGAGGTATCAAAGTGAAGCATTCGTGAAGGGGCATCCAGACATGGGTGGGTGTATGTAAAATTAGTATTGTTTCCCGAAACTATAAAAAGCCGAACACGGACTTTACCCCTAAAATAGGGGAAAACACCTATCAACCCTATCCCAAAGGGCTAATATCGGTCCGCGAGCTTATCGGGACCTGCCTATCAAGTCAATGGGGTGGGTGCATGTAAAATTAGGATTTTTTCCCGAAAATATAAAAAGCGGAACACGGACTTTACCCCTAAAATAGGGGAAAACACCTATCAACCCTAGCCAAAAGGGCTAATATCGGTCCCCGGGCTTATTGGGACCTGCCTATCAAGTCAATGGAAAGGGTGCATGTAAAATTAGGATTTTTTCCCGGAACTGTAAAAAGCGAAATACGGACTGTACCCCTAAAATAGGGGAAAACCCGTATCAGCTCTAGCCAAACGGGCTAATATCGGTCTCCGGGCTTATTGGGGCCTGCCTATCAAGTCAATGGGGTGGGTGCATGTAAAATTATGATTTTTTTCCGAAAATATAAAAAGCGGAACACGGACTTTACCCCTATAATAGGGGTCTGTATTATACAATATAAGGGAAAATGCCTGTATGGGGGGAGGGGTGGTCAATTTTTTTTTCGTGGGCTTAACTATGGGTTGTGGGGTCTCGTTTTTCTCGTCTCGCCAAGAAAAACACGACGGGAGGGGTCCCGGAGCGAAGTGGTGAAATTTTGGGGAAAAGTCACCCAGGTCTGTATTTAGGCTCATACTGGCTATATGGGGGGAGGGGTGGTCAATTGTTTTTGTGGGTGTTACTATGGGTTGTGGGGTCTCGTTTTTCTCGTCTCGCCGAGAAAAACACACTGGGAGGGGTCCCGGAGCGGTAGGGCTGTATATAGGCCTATAGGCTGGCTATATTGGGGATAGGTCCAACCTGGGAAATTCACACACGTTTATTGTGATATGGGTTGTGGGGTCTCGTTTTTCTCGTCTCGCCGAGAAAAACACAATGGGAGGGGTCTCGGAGCGAATCGGTGGAATTTTTGGAAAAGTACCGGGTAGGGCTGTATATAGGCCTATAGGCTGGCTATATGGGGGATAGGTCCAACCTGGGAAATTCACACCCGTTCATTGTGATATGGGTTGTTTGGTTTTGTTTTTCTCGTCTCGTCATTTAGAACATGATGGGAGGGGTCCCGGAACGAAACGGTGAAATTTTTGGAAAAAGCTCACCGAGGTCTGTATATAGGCCTATTGGCTGGCTATATGGGGGATAGGTCCAACCTGGGAAATTCACACACGTTCATTGTGATATGGGTTGTTTGGATTTGTTTTTCACGTCTCGTCATTAAGAACACGATGGGAGGGCTCCCGGAGGTAAGCGGTGAAATTTTTGGGAAAAGTCACCGAGGGCTGTATATAGGCCTATATGCTGGCTATGGGGTATAGGTTCAACCTGGGAAATTCACACACGTTCATTGTGATATGGGTTGTTTGGTCTTGTTTTTCTCGTCTCGTCATTTAGAACACGATGGGAGGGGTTTCGAAGTGAAACAGTGAAATTTTTGGAAAAAGTTCACCGAGGCCTGGGTAAGCCCATAGGCCTATACTGCATGGCTATGGGGTATAGGTTCATACCGGGTGGACGTTTTGGGGTCTAGGTGAGTCCCTAATGGTCCTATGGTGTCGTATGAAGTCTTATTTTGAAGCTCTCGTTGAGGAGCATCCGACTGAACTAATGGTTCGTCCGTTTTTAATAGTCTGCGCACGCGCATTCTGGCCGTAGTGTAGAAAGCAGGCATTTTGGGGGGGTACGTGGGGGTGTGTTTGGGGTAGAGATGGACCGCTATGGGTTCGAATGGGTCGTGGAAGGTGTCAAAGTGAAGCTTGTGTGGGGTAGAGTCAGAATGGCGTGTTTTTAGTGCAAGTCGTGTCAATCTGCGCATGCGCAGTTGGGTGTAGTAAGTAAAGTTGCCATTTTGGGGCAGTACAAGAAGGTATTTGGTGTCGAGATGGACCATCCTTGGTCCGAATGCGTCGTGCGGGGTATCATTTTGTAGCTCTCGGGGTGTAGACCCCGATTTGAGGGCTGCCCACGTCATCTATGACGTCTTCAATACGAGTAGTAGCGAAAGTGGACATTTTGGGGCAGTGAAGGAAGGTATTTGGGGTAGAGATGGACCATCCTTGGTACGAATGCGTCGTGGGAGGTGTCATCTTGTAGCTCTCGGGGTGTAGACCCCGATTTGAGGGATGTTCACGTCATATATGACGTCATTGTTGACGTCATCAGTACGAGTAGTAGCGAAAGTTGACATTTTGGGGCAGTGAAGGATGGTATTTGGTGTAGAGATGGACCATCCTTGGTCCGAATGCGTCGTGGGAGGTGTCATGTTGTAGCTCTCGGGGCGTACACCCCGATTTGAGGCATGTCCGCAGCATCTGTGACGTCATTGGTGACGTCATCAGTACGAGTAGTAGCGAAAGCGGGTATTTTGGGGCAGTGAAGGAAGGTATTTAGGGTAGAGATGGACCATCCTTGGTCCGAATGCGTCGTGTGAGGTGTCATCTTGTAGCAACACCCGCCAACACCAAGCTCAATGCTTCAACGCCCTGGTGAAATAGCTCAGAAGCTCTGATTTTCTAGATATTCCATGGAATTGTCACTCATTCTTCGAAATGCAGTGACGTCCGTCGTTACGCCTTAACAGACCGGAGAGAGTACAACAACAACAACAACAACGATGAGACATGAGAGAACAACAACAAGAAGAAATTTTTTCATATAGTTTATTCTCCCCAATGTTACATCATACCCACGCTGGGGGAGCCGCGTTGGGTATATTTACAATTCAAGAAGACTCTTGTCCAATCAGAGGCCACCATTTGCATCTGTCATATTCGTTCCTCTCCGTTAGATGTATTCTTGTCCAATCAGAAGTCTCCATTTCAGAAAGTTCCATCTTCGGCCATGTTCGCTTTGAACCGTTTATTCTAATCATCGCCGGGCAGCCCAGGATACCGTTGAGGCAGCATATCCTCAGATAGTTGTTTGTGCATTCTGAGTATCTATCAGTGCATGGGTGAATACATTCACCCGATGGGAAGATTCCGGAATTTGTCACGAAGAACGTAACATTGGTCGCCCTCTCCACTGTCCACTTGGTGTTGAGGCGTTGTTGTTGGGCCCATTCCAAGGGATCCACGGTGTCCAGTTTCTCCAGCATCGTCTCTAGCGACGCCCGGTTAATGATGGTAAACGGTTGGTCAAATATCCAGATGTTACTGCTCGGGTAAAAGTATCGGACTTGATCTGTCTCCTTATGCTGCAGTACATGACCAAACGCCAGATTTAATTTGAAGGACGTAGCTTGGTCATTGAAGATGGCTTCCACGTAGTTGCGTAGACGGATGAGGTCAGTCAGTCGGAAATTGTAGATATCTTGAATAGGGCGATGACGGTGGAAACAGTGCCATATCATGGGCCAATGGCGCCGATAGATGTCACTCACTGGATGGGCGTCCTGTAAGAGATCGTTGGGAACATCCACCGCATCTTCCAGAAAATGTGCGTTGTTGTCAGACGTATGACTGGGAACAGTAATGCTAGGGACCGGCTGGATATCTAGGCTCTAGGTTGTGGGTATAGTCGGACACTCCGTGATCGCATCACCAGTGGCGTTCGTCTCCCCGGACTCATCATCACTAGGTCTGACCCTCATGGGTGCCTCTTTAGTGGAAAGTTGTCGCTCATACCGTGGTGATGGACTATGAATCAAACGTTGGTGCTGTCTTAACTGACGGGGTCGTTTGATGAGTTGACCACAACTGTTACATTGTTCCGTCGCGCCCTCGTGGAATGAGCGTTCGTGGCGCAGTAAATTATCCTCCCGATTGAATGACCGTGCGCAGGATGTACAAGTATACCGAGCATCATTGTGGGTGGAGGCCTCGTGGCGTCGTAAATTATCTAGACGAGTAAAAAGCTTCTGGCAAGTTGTGGAAGAGAACATATCGGCTGTGGATCTGGAAATGATGAATGCCGTAAAAATTCCCACTTTTATACGTTTTTCCGTGACATTCGTGTCTTTTCGGCAACCTCCGTGTCTCTTCGGTCACCTCCGTGTCTTCGGTGACGTCCGTGACTCTTCGGGCACCTCCGTGTCTCTTCGGTAACCTCCGGGACATCTTCGGTCACCTCCGTGTCTCTTTGGTGACCTCCGTGACATCTTGGGTAACCTCCGTGTCTCTTCGGGCACCTCCGTGACATCTTCGCTCACCTCCGTGTCTCTTCGGTCACCTCCGTAACTACCCGGCTGTTCCCGTGTAAACCCGGATGGATCTCCGTGTCTCTTCGGTGACCTCCGTGACATCTTCGGTCACCTCCTTGTCTCTTCGGTGACCTCCGTGACATCTTCGGTCACCTCCGTGTCTCTTCGGTCACCTCCGTACCGTCAACGATCAGCATGTAGACATATAGAGTATGTACGGCATGTTATGGTATTCATCAGTGCATGAGTGACGCATTCAGCCGATGGGGGTGGTCGGTCAGCTTGGTAGCGAAAAACGTGGCATTGGTCACCCTCTCTACGACCCATTGTGTGTTGGGGCGTTGTTGTTGGGCCCATTCCAAGGGATCCACGGTGTCCAGTTTCTCCAGCATCGCTTCTAGCGACGCCCGGTTAATGATGGTAAACGGTTGATCAAATACCGGAATGTTACTGCTCAGGTAAAAATATCGGGCTTGGTCTGTGTCCTTATGCTGCAGCACATAACCAAACGTCAGATTCAACATGAAGGCTGTAGTTTGATCGTTGAAGATGGCTTCCAGGTAGCTGCGTAGACGGGCGAGGTCGGTCAGTCGGAAATTGTAGATATCTTGAATAGGGCGATGACGGTAGAAAAAGTGCCGGATCATGGGCCAATGGCGCCGATAGATGTCACTCACTGGATGGTCTTCGTGTAACAGATCGCTAGGAACATTTATGGGCTCGTCCACGAAGTGTACTTTGCCCTCCACGTCGTACAAAATCTGGCCCACGGTCTTGTCGTCGGAATTTGACTGTTGAATTAGGGCGACATCATCATCGGCCCTCGTGCGATGGGTGGGAGTTCCCCCTGTCTCGATATTGATGCCTACGGGCTCTTCTACCTGCAAACGTGGCTGCGGAACAGGGTGTCGTGTGCGTTGGTGTCGCAGCAACTGACTGGTCAGTTTGAAAAGCCGACCACATTCTTCGCATGGACGCTTGGGTACTTCATGGCGTGCACGTGTGTGGCGCTGTAAATGATCCGGGCGCTGAAACGACAGTGTACATATCGTACAGCTATACCGGGCGGTTCCTTCGTGCTTGGTAGCCTCATGGCGGCGCAAGTCGTGCAGACGAGTGAATGATTTCGAGCACGTAGTACAAGTGAACATCTTGGTGGTTGACAGAGTGTCTGATGAAACGGCCAGGCCGCTTCTCTTTTATAGCACGCTAGCTGGTATCATGTTCGGGCACCTCCGTGTCTCTTCGGTGATCTCCGTGACATCTTCGGTGACCTCCGTGTCTCTTCGGGCACCTCCGTGTCTTTTCGGGAAGTGACCGAAGAGACTCGGACGTGAACGACATTGTGGGAAAACCCCACAGACCGGGCAGTACATGTGCTATCATGTTCACACTCCGTCACCGAAAAGACACGGACTGAAGATGGCGGACCTCGCCCGGTGGTGGTGGTGGTGGTGGCAGCTCCCGTGTGGCAGAGCTCTTGGAGCGGAGCTCTTGGAGCTCAAAGCGTGTGGAGCTCAGAGCTCGGAAGTGACATTTGCATATGACCTCTGTGAGGTCACTTCCGCTTCCGTTCACGTGACCGGAACTGACCTTTGACCCCGGGGCGCGCTAACAATGCGCGCAGGGTCAAAGGTCAGTTCCGATCAATATGGTTCATCAGTGATACTCTAACTTCTTATTATCAATACATCCACAATACAGTTAGTGAGGCAGGTCTAATATTAAATATACAAATGCTCTTGCAGAATACCGGATAATAATGGTGCGCATGGGTGAAAGATCGCTTCCGTTCAATATGGTTCATCAGAGATACTCAAACTTCTTATTACCAATACATCCACAATACAGTTAGTGAGGCAGGTCTAATATTTCTCCTCACTATTTCCCGTTTGTCCAGTGTTTGCTGATGTAGCTCTGTTTGACCAGTGTTTGGTGGTATAGCCCTGTTTAACCAGTGTTTGGTGGTATAGCCTTGTTTGGCCAGTGTTTGGTGGTATAGCCCTGCTTGACCAGTGTTTGGTGGTATAGCCCTGTTTGACAAGTGTTTGGTAGTATAGTCCTGTTTGACCAGTGTTTGACGGTATATCCCTGTTTGACCAGTGTTTGGTTGTATAGCCTTCTTTGACCAGTGTTTGCACACCGCTCCAAGAGCTCCGAGCTTCAAGAGCTCCGGGGCACGGGGCGCCACCTGTCTTGTAACGACTTCCGGTTCCGGACACGTGACAGTGAACATGGTAAACCCCGGAGGTAAGATGCGGACCCGGATGTAAAACCACAGTACCCGTATGGGAGATGGGGGAACGAGGGGAAAAACCCACTGGAAAACCCGGATGTTGACAAGGTCCCGGATGTGAAATCCACTGCCCATACATACATACATACATACATACATACATACTCACATAAAATACATACATACATACACACGCGCGCGCGCAACGCGGTTCAGTTGTACACCAGTACATCTTGGGCCTCGACTTGGGAGTAGTTGAACTGAGTGTGCTAAAAATAGATCAGCAGCTAGTGTGCTATAAAAGGGAAGCGGCCTGGCCGTTTCATCAGATACTCTGTCAACCACCAAGATGTTCACTTGTACTACGTGCTCGAAATCATTCACTCGTCTGCACGACTTGCGCCGCCATGAGGCTACCAAGCACGACGGAACCGCCCGGTATAGCTGTACGATATGTACATTGTCGTTTCAGCGCCCGGATCATTTACAGCGCCATAAACGTTCAATTCATGGGCCACCCAAGCGTCCATGCGAAAAATGTGGTCGGCTTTTCAAACTGACCAGTCAGTTGCTGCGGCACCAACGCACACGACACCCTGTTCCGCAGCCACGTTTGCTGGTAGAGAAGCCCATAAGCACCAGTATCGAGACAGAGGGAGCTCCCACCCATCGCATGAGGGCCGATGATGATGATGTCGCCCTAATTCAACAGTCAAATTCCGACGACAAGACCTTGAGCCAGATTTTGTACGACGTAGAGGGCAAAGTACACTTCGCGGACGAACCCATAAATGTTCCTAGCGATCTGTTACACGACGATCATCCAGTGAGTGACATCTATCGGCGCCATTGGCCCATGATCCGGCACTGCTTCCACCGTCATCGCCCTATTCAAGATATCTACAATTTCCGACTGACCGACCTCGCCCATCTACGCAGCTACGTGGAAGCCATCTTCAACGATCAAAGTACGACCTTCAAGTTGAATCTGGCGTTTGGTTATGTGCTAAGGCATAAGGAGGCAGACCAAGTCCGATATTTTTACCCGAGCAGTAGCATCCGGGTATTTGACCAACCGTTTACCATCACGGATAAGACGTCGCTAGAGACGATGCTGGAGAAACTGGACACCGTGGATCCCTTGGAATGGGCCCAACAACAACGCCCCAACACCCAGTGGGTCGTAGAGAGGATGACCAATGTCACGTTTGTCGTTACCAAGCTGACCGACTACACCATAGGCTGAATGCTTCACCCATGCACTGATGAATACCATAACATGCCATACATTCTCTATATGTCTATACGCTGATCGTTGTCGGCGGCAACGCTAGGTGGTGGTGGTGGTAGTGGTGGTGGTGGTGCTGTGAGGATAATAAAACGTGTATTACGCAATGTGCCTGTTGTTGTTGATGTCTCTTGGTTGTGTTTATATTGAATGGGTCTGAATATATTGATGTGATGAGAGGAAGTTTTCGGAGAGAACGCAATTCGACATGGTGCACGGTTGGACTCAAACACAAACACACACACGTCCGCAATGTGGCTCAGTCGTACACCAGTACTTCTCGGTCCTAGACTTGTAGGTACTTGGAGTGAGTGTGCTAAAAATAGATCACCTGCTAGCGTGCTATAAAAGGGAAGCGGCCTGGCCGATCCATCAGACACTCTGTCAATCACCAAGATGTTCACTTGTACTACGTGCTCGATATCGTTTACTCGTCTGCACGACTTGCGCCGCCATGAGGCCACCAAGCACGACGGAACCACCCGGTATAGCTGCACGAGGTGTGGGAAACTATTTATTCGCCAGGGCAGTCTACGGTGTCATGAACGGACAGTGCATGGGGCACCCAAGCATCTATGCGAGGAATGTGGTCGACTTTTCAAACTGCCCAGTCTGTTGCTGCGACACCAACGTACACAACACCCTGATCCGCAGCCAAGTTTGCAGGTAGAGGAGCCCGTAGGCAACAGTATCGAGACAGCGGGAACTCCCACCCACCGCACGAAGGCCGATGATGATGATGTCGCCCTAATTCAACAGTCAAATTCCGACGACAAGACTTTGGGTCAGAATTTGTACGACGTGGAGACCAAAGTACACTTCGCGGATGAACCCATAAATGTTCCTAGCGATCTGTTACACGAAGACCATCCAGTGAGTGACATCTATCGGCGCCATTGGCCCATCATACGGCACTGTTTCCACCGTCATCGCTCTATTCAAGATATCTACAATTTTCGACTGAACGACCTCGCCCGTTTACGCAGCTACGTGGAAGCCATCTTCAACGATCAAACTACGTCCTTCAAATTAAATCTGGCGTTTGGTTATGTGCTGCAGCATAAGGTGACAGACCAAGTCCGATACTTTTTCCCGAGCAGTAACATCCGTGTATTTGACCAATCGTTTGCCATCACGGATAGGGTATCGCTAGAGACTATGCTGGAGAAACTGGACACCGTGGATGCCTTGGAATGGGCCCAACAACAACGGCCCAACACCAAATGGACAGTGGAGAGTATGACCAATGTCACGTTTTTCGTTACCAAGCTGACCGACCACCCCATCAGCTGAATGCTTCACCCATGCACTGATGAATGCTATAACATACATACGTACATACTGTATATGTCTACATGCTGATCGTTGAATAGAGCTCAGTAAACACTTGTTCCTAATGTGACGGTGCGTTAAATAATAAAGCATGGTGTTTTATATTTCAATTTGTTTTGTTGCGAACATACTAAATCTACCCATGGCGGCTCCCCCAGCCTGGGTATGATGTAACATTGGGGATAATAAACTGTATGAACATTGCTGAACTTGTTGTTATTCAAGACAACCGCTATCCGATTGTATAATACAGCGGAGCTCCGAGCTCCGGAGTTCCGACCCACGTGAGCTATCACCACCACCGGGCGTTGACGCCCGTCAACGCCCGGTGGTGGTGGTGGTGGTGGTGGTGGTGTGTGGTTGTGTGTGGTGGTGGTGGTGGTGGTGGTCTGTGGTGGTGGTGGTGGTGTGTGGTGGTGGTGTGTGGTAGTGTGTGTGTGTGTGGTGGTATTATTGATTTGTGACGTCACAGATGACGCGAACATCCCTCAAATGGGGATGTACACCATGAAAGCTACAAGATGACACCTCCCACGACACAATCGGACCAAGGATGGTCCCTCTCTACTCCAAAAACCTTCCTGCACTTTCCTAAAATGCCCACTTTCGCTACTACTAGTACTGATGACGTCACCGATGACGTCACAGATAACGGGAACATCCCTCAAATGGGGCTGTACACCCAGAGAGCTACAAAATAACACCTCCCACGACACAGTCGGATCAAGGATGGTCCCTCTCTACCCCAAACACACCTCCACGCACCCCCAAAATGGCCACTTTACTTACTACACCCAACTGCGCATGCGCACGTTGACGCGACGCCGGTCTGACTCTACCCCACACAAGCTTCACGTTGACACCTCCCACGCCCCATTTGGACCCATAGTGGTCCAACTCTACCCCAAACACACCCCCACATACCCCCCAACATGCCTGCCTTCTATACTACGGCCAGACTGCGCATGCGCAGAATATTGAAAACGGACGAACCTTTAGCCCAGTCGGATGCTTCTCCACGAGAGCTTCAAAATAAGACCTCATACGACACCATAGGATCATAAGGGGCTCACCTAGACCTTAACACGTCCACCCAGTATGGACCTATACACCCATAGCCAGTATGGGGCTATATGGATCTACCCAGGCCTCGGTGAACTTTTTCCGAAAATTTCACCGTTTCGCTCCGGGACCCTTCCCATCGTGTTCTAAATGACGAGACGTGAAAAACAAGACCAAACAACCCATGTCACAATGAACGTGTGTGAATTTCCCAGGATGGACCTATCCCTCCCATAGCCAGCCTATGGGACTATATGGGCTATATGGTACTTTTCCAAAAATTTCACCGTTTCGCTCCGGGACCCTTCCCATGGTGTTCTAAATGACGAGACGTGAAAAACAAGACCAAACAACACATATCACATTGAACGCGTGTGAAGTTTCCAGGCCTATATACAGACCTCGGTGACTTTTTCCAAAAATTTCACCGCTTCGCTCCGGGACCCCTCCCATCGTGTTTTTCTTGGCGAGACGAGAAAAACGAGACCCCACAACCCATAGTAAAACCCACGAAAAAAAAATGACCATCCCCATACCCCATACAGGCATTTTCCCGTATATTGTATAAATACAGACCGCTATTGTAGGAGTAAAGTCCGAGTTCCGCTTTTTATAGTTTCGAAATAAAATCCTAATTTTACATGCACCCACCCCATTGACTTAATAGGCAGGCCCCGATAAGCCAGGGGACCGATATTAGCCCTTTTGGCTAGAGGTGATAGGGGTTTTCCCCTATTTTAGGGGTAAAGTCCGTGTTCCTCTATTTATATTTTCGGAACAAATCCTAATTTTACATGCACCCACCCCATTGACTTGATAGGCAGGCCCCGATAAGCCCGGGACCCATATTAGCCCTTTTGGCTAGAGATGAAAGGAGTTTTCTCCTATTTTAGGGGTAATTCCGTGTTCCGGTTTTTATATTTTCGGGGAAAAATCCTAATTTTACATGCATCAACCACATTGACTTGATAGGCAGGCTCCGATAAGCCCGGGGACCGATATTAGCCCTTTTGACTAGGGTTGATAGGGTTCCCCCCTATTTTAGGGGTAAAGTCCGTGTTCCGCTTTTTATAGTTTCGGAAAAAAATCCTAATTTTACATGCACTCACCCCATTGACTTGATAGGCAGGCCCCGATAAGCCCGGGGACCGATATTAGCCCTTTTGGCTAGAGGTGATAGGGGTTTTCCCCTATTTTAGGGGTAAAGTCCGTGTTCTGCTTTTTATAGTTTCGGGAACAAATCCTAATTTTACATGCACCCACCCCATTGACTTGATAGGCAGGTCCCAATACGCCCGGGGACCGATATTAGCCCTTTTGGCTAGAGGTGATAGGGGTTTCCCCCTATTTTAGGGGTACAGTCCATGTTCCGCTTTTTATATTTTCGGGAACAAATCCTAATTTTACATGCACCCACCCATGACTGGATGCCCCTTCACGAATGCTTCACTTTGATACCTCACTCGACCCCATCGGACCATGCAGCATATTTGTAGTCTGGGGACTACTTTTTCTCCGCGGAGGCAGACTGCATCACCACCAGACCGCATCACCGCGGAGGAATACACACGTCCGATTCACCCAGACCGGAAGTGACGTCATACATGACGTCAGACTTGCGCAGAACACCGCCACAGAATCTCATACCTTGAGCTCGAGTTACCTCCCCTTAAATTGGAACTTTCTTTGTTATTTTGAGGGTTCCCGATTTGCCATTTCTAGCCATTTAACATAGGCAAATAACCTGAGCCACTTTCGTGCGCCCGAAAAACTTACTAGTATCTGCGGACTCCCTACTACTCTCTCATTTGCAAATTGGCCCAATCCAAGCCCGGAAAAGCTAATGGTCAGTCTTAGGTCAAGGTACACACTTAAATCGAGCCCTACTTCGTACATGTAGGTCCTTTCACGTTAGTCACACTGCCATGTGGATAGTTATTTGACATAAATGAAACCTCAAGTAAGCCCACTGGAAAGGAGTTGATACGAAGACCGACGCTTACGCTTACGCTTATTAGAAGACCATAAATGCATTAGAATATGACGGTGGGATAAATATATGTTCGATACGGCAGCTAGAATATAGATCGATTTGCTACTCGTTCACGCGCATTCAGAATTCCTTGTTTTATGGGGAAAGAACGAAGAAAAAAGAATGAAACTGTCTGTGAATCCGAACGCGATACCTGTAAGTCAAGTTTCATAAACGCGCAATTAAGTTTTGGTAGAATTAAAATCTTGGAGACACGGATAATTTGAAGAAAATAGATGGCCCGACATCTTAGGTGAGCCCTATTGTTATATTTTCCTTGACACTATCATTGAGAACTGTTGAAGTGTTGTAGGCAACCATTTTGTGTTATATTATTTTTATTTCATAAGCATTTAGAACTGATGCTAACTTTTTAAGTATGCGCGGAACTCGACGACGAATGAATAGCAGATAGGATTTGTGTAGAAATTCTGTCAATTTAGCAGAATATGTTCTGTTCTCCTACCAAATTATTCTGCTGAGTTTGATTCTTCAATATTTAACGGAATGTGTTTTTCAGTGTACTAAGATGGGATTCATGTCTCAAGAAATTGCATACTCTGTGACAGAAGTCAAATCGATTCGCGCATTAGAATCGCCAAACATGTTCCGGAATTAGGTAATTTCTAAGAATGCTAAACTCTCCTCCAATAATGGCACAGCATTTCAGTACTTCATCGGAATCAATCAAACCTTAGATAGAGACTTCTGCGTTTAAACAGTATTTCCGTTATTTTGAAATTCCACCGTCTTAGTATAGCACAGATTCTAGTAATGAAACTCTCACACGGGATTCCAACTAGAGACCACCAAAGTAAGGCACCCAATCGCCAGCACTGTATGTCGGCGATCTAAATCACTCGATCAAATGTTCACACAAAAATCGGAGGTAGCAGACCGGTAGTCTTGAAAGCAAACATACAATATCCCTCTGATGGTCGTAATGGTACAGCTCCCACATCTGACTGCATTGGAAGACATATATTTTGTCTTTTGTAAAGTGATCGTTTAAACAGTATTTTCGTTATTTTGGAATTATACACTATCTTAATATAGCACAGATTGTACCGATGAAAATTGGTCAGAGAAGTAGCAGAGCGGCAGTCTTGAAAGCGAACTTACAAAATACCCTCTGATAACCCTAATGGCACAAATTCCCATGCATAGCTGAATACATAGGAAAATATTTTATTTTGTCATTCACAAAGTGATCGTATAAACAGTATTGTCGATATTTTGGGATTACGCTATCTTAATGTATTTAAATCTCCCCTTTTTGTCCCCCGCCGCAACGCGGCCGGGGACTTTAAAATGGTTCTTGCTTCTATGTGTCCGTGCATGCACGGACATGTCCGTGCAAATACTTCGTAAGCAATAACTTCTAAATGCTTTGTCGGATTCCTCCGAAATTTGGCATCTGCATTCTTTGCGACAAGACGTCTCTTGGTATTACGTTTCAGCAAGATCCGCCTGTAGGTGGCGCCACTGGGGTCTTGCTTCTATGTGTCCGTGCATGCACGGGCATGTCCGTGCAAATACTTGGTAAGCAATAACTTCTAAATGCTTTGTCGGATTCCTCCGAAATTTGGCATCTGCATTCTTTGCGACAAGGCGTCTATTGGTATTACGTTTCAGCAAGATCCGCCTGTAGGTGGCGCCACTGGGTCTTGTTCCAATCTTTAGTGCATGTCCGTGCAAATACTTCGTAAGCGATAACTCCTAAATGCTTTGTCGGATTCCTCCGAAATTTGGCACCTGCATTCTTTGCGACAAGACGTCTGTTGGTATTACGTTTCAGCAAGATCCGCCTGTAGGTGGCGCCACTGGGTCTTGTTCCAATCTTTAGTGCATGTCCGTGGATGTTCGTGCAAATGCTTCATAAGCGATAACTCCTAAATGCTTTGTCGGATTCCTCCAAAATTTGGCATCTGCATTCTTTGCGACAAGACGTCTGTTGGTATTACGTTTCAGCAAGATCCGCCTGTAGGTGGCGCCACTGGGTCTTTATTTAGTGCATGTCCGTGCAAATACTGCGTAAGCGATAACTCCTAAATGCTTTGTCGGATTCCTCCGAAATTTGGCATCTGCATTCTTTGCGACAAGACGTCGCTGGTATTACGTTTCAGCAAGATCCGCCTGTAGGTGGCGCCACTGGGTCTTGTTCCAATCTTTAATGCATGTCCGTTCATGTTTGTTCAAATCCTTCGCGAGCGATAACTTTCGAACAATTTGTCGGATTTCTTCGAAATTTGGTAAATGCATTCCCTGCGACAAAACACCGTTGGTGATGCGTTTCAGCAAAATCCACCCGGAGGTGGCGCCACTAGAGTTCATTCCATTATTCCATGCTGCAAGTGATAACTTAGAAACACTTGGTCGAATTTCTTTGAAATATCCTACATATGTACCTTTCTGGGTAACATGAGAAACGTTGCGGCTCATCGGATTCTTCTCAAATTGGCATGCATTTACCATGCCAGGAGCTGTTGCTTGGGATTGCCTTTCGCTCACTTGCACTCACAGGTGGCGCCACCTGGTGGCAACATCACAAATTCGTTTCCGGGTAATAACTTGAGAACTGACCATCGGATTCTTCTCAAATTTTGTATGAATGTACCGTGACATAAGATGTCGCTTGATAATGCATTTCACTGACTTGCGCCTAGAGGTGGCGTCACCTGGTGTCAAAATCTAAATTTGGTTTCTGGGCAATAACTTGAGGACCCTCATCGGATTCTTCTCAAATTTGGTATGCAGATGTCCCCACGATACCATGTTCCTTGGGATTGTATTTTTCCCGCTTCTGCCTACAGGTGGCGTCTCCTGGTGGAAAAATTTGTTTCCGGGCAATAATTTGGCAACTGCTCATCAGATTATTCTCAAATTTTGTATTCATATGTGACCCGCCCCAAATAACATGAACACCGGTGGGCATCTAGTACCGGCAATAACTTGAGGACCCCTCTTCAGAGTCTCAAAGTTCATATGCCGATACCATGATATGAGATGTCATTTGGGATTGTGTTTTGCCTGCTTGCACATACAGGTGGTGACTCCTTGTGGCAAAGTCTAAATTTGGTTTCTGGGCAATAGGTTGAGGATGCCTTCATATTCTTGTCAAATTTAGTTTGCAGATAATATGCCATGAATTGTCTCTTGGGGTTGCATTTCGATCTCAAAACCTGGGAAGGTGGGAAGACCCCTCTGCTTCTTACGCCTGTGAAGTAGCTGTTGCCATCCTCATGAATATCTTCTGAAACCGACAGCGCTTATAAATATTGCTGCCATTTTGGCGGGGGACCTAGCATCCTCTGGCTGCTTGTTAGCCTACATGTATTTTTGATCTTTGTGTAAAAGTAACAACAGTAGACTACATGAATAATGGGCCCTCCGAAATGAAAGGGTCATTGTAAAATCTCATTTACGTACACTTCGCCATCCATAAGATGGCTTGCGAATCGTGTGTCTCCATTATCGCGGAGCGATATCCGGTATATTACCGGATTCTGTTCGGCCTTCATCCGGCAGAGAACAGACTCGTTAAATCTGATAAATTACAAGCTTTCATACCACTTCTGAAACAGATATTGCCTGGGCTTACAAAATATATAGGTATGAATAATTCGTATCATACAAGAGGTGTGGTGGATCTGTAATTTTGAACAAGTAGAACATCACATGACTCGAAAATGGCGAGTTACGTTGGGGTTACGTCGGTAGACTTTTGCTGATTGGCTGACGAAGTCACGTGGTATTGATTCCCTCTTGCACTTGCCGAAAGTAGGCTGAACATGGATACACACGATCCCAGGGTCAGTCTTACCGCGTATAGATGACCGAGATGGTTACAGGTTGTGTAAAATCTGTCAGGCGTGACATGTTCATTTTGACCCCCGTAAAGTACTTATGTTACATACTCAGTAAAACCACCAAGCAGTGTTATCTCCCATTCTGCCAGTCGATCGACCCTGCCCTCAGTCAATTTTCCTACCGTTGACCAGTCAACCGTTGAAATTAGAACCTTGATTTTGGCATGAACCTGCATTAGGGCATTGTTACCAGCAAGTTCTGAGCTGACCGAACTCTGATGAAAATTTGATTGATAATTATTTTTTGTTATTTATTGATGGCTCAGCGAGTGCACTCTCATGCCCATCGGGAACCCTTGGCTGTATGTTTCACGGCATATCTCGTTGGACACACCGATTCTCGTAAAATCACCGGACTTTAGCGACTTTGAGCCCGGTCAAGACTTGGATGGGTGACCTCGTGCTGTACTGCTGGGCTGATCAGTATCCATGGTAATAGGAGCGGGGGGGCGATAATAGTTGCTACGCTAATGACTCACCAGCGGTGATATTTGGGAAAGTTAAAAGTACTCACTGTCAATTAGAGACTGCTATATAAATTCGCTCGGGGTAGCACATAGGGCCCCCAAGTCATCTCTCGAGTACACACTTAAATCATATCAAACCCTACATCGTATGTCCTGTGACGTTAGTCACACTGCTATGCCATGTACCAAAACATCATTTAAACAAAACCTGAATTTGAACAGTCCTTATCCACATACTAAATACAAGGATGTATAATTTTGCAGATGTGAATGTGCGGGACCATTTGATTCTGACAAAACAAGCATCGCTGATTTTTTTTCAAACAAACGACCGATAGCCTTGATGTAGGCCTAATGTTGATGTTGTTGTAAAGATACGAACAGTTATTATATTACCCGTAGTCACCGATTGTTTGTTGTCTTTTGTCTGACAAATCCCTCAGATGTACTGCAGTTGATTAATTTTGGTTAATTATACCCCCCGACACGTAGTGTAGGGGGCGTATACTGGTTTCAGCTTGTCCGTACGTCTGTCTGTCCGTCCGTCCGTCCGTCCGTACGTCCGGACGTCTGTACGTCCGTCCGTCCGTCCGTAACATTTCGTTTCCGGAGCATAACTTGACAACCGCTACTCGGATTCCTCTCAAATTTGGTATGCAGCTACCATACCATGAGACCTTGCTTGGGATTGCGTTTGGCGCATGTGCGTCTACAGGTGGCGCCACCTAGGGTCAAAAGTTGCTCATGTCAGTCCGTAACATTTCGTTTCCGGAGCATAACTTGACAACCGCTACTTGGATTCCTCTCAAATTTGGTATGTAGCTACCTTACCATGATACCTCGATTGGGATTGTGTCTGGCGCATGTGCGTCTACAGGTGGTGCCACCTAGGGTCAAAAGTTTCTCTTGTCAGTCCGTAACATTTCGTTTCCGGAGCATAACTTGACAACCGCTACTTGGATTCCTCTCAAATTTGGTATGCAGCTGCCATACCATGAGACCTCGCTTGGGATTGCGTTTGGCGCATGTGCGTCTAAAGGTGGCGCCACCTAGGGTCGAAAGTTTCTCATGTCAGTTCGTAACATTTCGTTTCCGGAGCATAACTTGACAACCGCTACTTGGATTCCTCTCAAATTTGGTATGTAGCTACCTTACCATGAGACCTCGCTTGGGATTGCGTTTGGCACATGTGCATCTACAGGTGGCGCCACCTAGGGTCAAAACTTTTTCTTATCGGTCTGTAACATTTCGTTTCCGGAGCATAACTTGACAACAGCTAATTGGATTCCTCTCAGATTTGGTATGTAGCTACCTTACCATGAGACCTCGCTTGGGATTGCGTTTGGCGCATGTGCGTCTACAGGTGGCGCCACCTAGGGTCAAAAGTTTCTCTTGTCAGTCCGTAACATTTCGTTTCCGGAGCATAACTTGACAACCGCTACTTGGATTCCTCTCAAATTTGGTATGCAGCTGCCATACCATGAGACCTCGCTTGGGATTGCGTTTGGCGCATGTGCGTCTACAGGTGGCGGCACCTAGGGTCAAAAGTTTCTCATGTCAGTTCGTAACATTTCGTTTCCGGAGCATAACTTGACAACCGCTACTTGGATTCCTCTCAAATTTGGTATGTAGCTACCTTACCATGAGACCTCGCTTGGGATTGCGTTTGGCACATGTGCATCTACAGGTGGCGCCACCTAGGGTCAAAACTCTTTCTTGTCGGTCCGTAACATTTCGTTTCCGGAGCATAACTTGACAACAGCTAATTGGATTCCTCTCAGATTTGGTATGTAGCTACCTTACCATGAGACCTCGTTTGGGATTGCATTTGGCGCAATGTGCATCTACAGGTGGCGCCACCTATGGGCAGAATTTCCTCAGTTGGTCCGTAACATTCTATTTCTGGAGCCTAACTTGACAACGGCTGATTAGATTCTTCTCAAATTTTGTATGTAGCTGCCATACCATGAGACCTAGCTCAGGATGTTGCATATGTGTCTACAGGTAGTAAGTTTAATATTTCACTTCCCATTTACTTCCTTTTCCTCTTCAATGTGGTTATGCAGATGACAGTAATTCGCCTATCTGTTGCAACAGCCCATTTCAAGTCCTAAGTCCGGTTCTAGTGGTAACAACAGTTAGGTAAAACACTATATGCCTGCATAACCCCATTCTCACCAATCATTATTAACATCAATTTTCTGAACAATCCATTAAACTCCTCTGAGTATCATCACGACACATGCATAGACAATCCGTTAACCGCACTCCAACCGAGCGAGGTCTCATTGTCAACTAGTTACATACATAACATGTATACTTATATTCCTCTACAAATACTCGTCAATTTCTATCAAATGTGCATCCGGGGGTATCTTGTAAGCATGCTTACTGATGATTTCCACCGCCACAATCCCATTCAGCTTACTCGTGAAACGTTAACCACCCCCATGTATCTATGCCCTTACGGGGGGTATCTTGTAAGCAGCCTTACTGATCATTTTGATCAAATGTGTGCATCCCTCAGACTATGCTCTAGTTTAAGTTGTTGCGATACAGAGCAGTTTGGATAATCTCGCATTTTTAATCTTCGTCAAAGGCTGCATGGCTTGGTGAAGACCCACTGTGCGGAGACTGCCAGGGCGTTTCTTAGCCATGTGTAATTGACTGAGGGTAGGGTCGATCGACTGGAAGAAGGGGAGATAACCCTGTTTGGATGTTGACTCAGTAAGTTATATCATATCCTGTGTTTCAATGGTTTTCGCGATAATACATCTACTATTACGGTGGCTTGTTAGGGCCATGCATTGATCTTTCCAATTTTCTGCCTTTCTCTAATTTTCTCTCTTTTCTCTTTTCTTTTCATCCTCTTAGATTCATTTTCGATTTTATTCATTTTCAAGAAACTGCAACCATTTCCATACCAAAGAACAATTCAAACGACCACATGGAGACACTGGAAATTAGCGAAAACCTCGAAAACTGCGTGAAACATCAGAAATAGCAAAAAAAAAACACAGAAAATTATTTCCACGGCGCTGAAAAAAAAACACAAAAAAATTAGAGATAAATTTTGAAAAATCGAAAATTAATCTAAGAGGATTACAAGTGTGACGGGCCGTCACAGTCTATTGCTCTGTATTTGCAAGGTATTATTTGCCTCCCTTGACTTGAGAACTCTTGTGCAGTCAACGTATGTAGAACGTATTGTCGTGTCGAGACAGACGACTGTGCAGGTTTGTAGATCATTTAATTCGTCAGCTATATAGCCTGTAGATAACTAAATATCCCTGCAACATTTTTAATAAGATATTGGTGTAACTGCCTACCATGACATTTAGCCGAATATGAACAAAATATGTCTGTAAAACGTCAATGTCTACGTGCATCTAAAACCGCGTGGTGTCGTTGTTGTTGTCTTTAGTGGAATCCTCTTGCGTCATGCATGGATACTGTTAATATTTATGGAAAGTTCTTATGCTATGATTAATCCTGTTACAGATAAACTGTGTCGTTCTGACGGGAACAGGAGCCAGCTGTAATGGTTACCTGGTTGTACACCGCTTGGCGCACCTGATTTGAGGTACATACGTGTGTATTAAGTACTGATTGTTTCCCGCCAGATTATGATGTGTTGATATTTGCATTGTAGATAGATTTACAACTACTGTGCTTTGATATAATGAGTGAAGCAATTAATAGAGTCAATCTAACAGTGACACGATTATCCAGGAGATTTGTGTCGTCTCGTGTGGTGCCAAAATCAGTCAAATTGACAACGGGTTTTGCGAAATATGCTGTTATTTTGTGCCAAATATTCCTAAATTCATTTGTTTAAATGTACTTATTGTGGGAAATTTATTATATTGTAAAATTTCTCATGTTTTTCAATTTTGAAATTAATTGACTAAAATTCACTATTAGTAGTATGTAAAGGGTAAATTCTGTACTATTGATCTTGCATGTTCTACAATTACGGTATTATTCATTGAAGTGGAATTTGATAACTATTACTTCAGGTGTTATCATTAGCCCATCTAAACAAAGGGATTATCAGTTTTCAAGACAAATTATCTTAACAGAAATTTGATAGATAAAATTGGAGTTTTTTAGATTAATATTTTCTTATAAATTCTTTGTTCAATTATTATTTGTAGTTAATAGTTCCCTTAAATTTCTTGTTTATACTGCATATAAAATAGTTGCTGATATGGTTCACAGGGTTGGAAATTCACCTGTTGTATGTACGAGTATTGAGGGTTAGTAAGGCTAATTTACAAGGACATTCTCTAGTTGTGTTTAAGATACAATAGAGTTTGGGGGTACTGTGCATGTCCATGGCCAAGGTATACTGTGATATCTGATCAGAGATTACACTGCATGACCATAATAGTCTGTTTTGGTAATTTAATATCATAATGTTGATGCTGACCAATATATTATCTATACCTGGGCATGTAACAGGGAAGGTAGAGATAAAACATAACACGGTTGTATATCAGTTGCTAACAGACACCTTTTATTGTACTTTCAGGGCAAGGTTATCTACCCTGGTTACTGTTACTGTTACTTATTACTGTTAAAGTTACATAATTCGCATACCATCTGACACTACACCATCACTGACATTGTTGTCATACGGTTGCGGTCATTGTTGATGTTAAAGGCTGAACTTTGTAACCCCCCTTCCAAGCAGGATTGAATAAACTGTGACTATATACACATAAGGGACTTTGTGTTTGATATTGTTGCGTTACGGGAAAACCCCCACGTTTCACACAAGAAAAGAGAGAAAACGCGAAAGTGAAATCTTGAAAATTAAAGAAAGGCAGAAAATTAGAAAGATCAATGCATGGCCCTAACAAGACACCGTATACTATTGGTATTTGCTATAACTGGATGCTTGCTGGCAGTCGGGAAGCCAGTGTAGGCCCCGCACTGCTAGGAACGAGTCGTTCCATTACATCATTAGCTGGATCAGGGAAACTATTATCTCATCATATGCAGTTGGTGTTCTCGATACATGAGTAGTGTAACTAACGTCACATGACCTACGAAGAAGGGTGAGGAAGATGACTTGGGAGTCCAAGTGAATGTTATAGGTCACCTAAGTAGGTCAAATTTTCATTAAAAGTAGGTCAGCTCAGAACTTGTTGGAAACAGTTTCCTAATACACGTTCATACCAAAAATCAAGGATCTAATGTCAACGGTTTTCTTTATTTTGCTGACGAAAGGATTCGGATGGACTGACTGACTGACTGACTCATTACCGGACAATTTGCAAATGAGAGCCTACTTCGTAGGAAATCCCGTTTCAATAGAACAAGATAGAGGGCTTGATTATACAGTAAGAGACTGACCCAATAAATGTACAAATCGCACAGACATTTTTCTAGCTACAAAAAGGGTGATATTTGTATAAAGTATAGAGAATAACCCCCAAAACTTGCTTCGATTCAGCTTAAACATGAGCAGTGTGACTAACGTCACAGGACCTACGAAGTACTGTAGGCATTAGGACTCGAACGCGAACTGAACTCTTGGAAATCCCCACCCCCAGTTGAAATCCTGCCTATATTAAGATGGGCACCGCCCAAGTCAGAATCGCCAGTGATTTTCATCAAAAATCACCAGAAATTTTCATCAAAAGTAGGTCAGCTCAGAACTTGTTGGTAACAGTCTCCTAATGCGCCTTCATTCCAAAAATAAATAACGATCGCCGATTTAATTTTACAATTTTTTAATTAAAGGAAACAGATTGAATAATATAGGTTCAGTAGATTTCAAGCTTTACGTGTGAAAATACATTTACATCTCTTTAATGGTTTTCAGTGCCCTTGTACAGGATCAAAACAACTTTTTGAATCACATTATTTTCCCAACAATACAACAAATTTTTATATATAGTACTATAGTAGAAAGGTAGCATTTATGTAGTTTACGGTAATTCAACTCAAGACCAACACCTTCTATGCACAAGATAATAATGATTCTATGTCATTCTCCTGAGCATAACCGCTACAAAGACGAATAAATAGCGTCTCCACATCACGTTGTTATCTAGATATATGAGACAACACATTTTGGGTATCGGCAATCTGATGAATGTACTATTCCGGTTTTCTTGTTTCACATTATATTCTATGGCGGTTGATCGGTGATTTTCTTCATTGATAAATGTTAAACCACCTCAGTTTCGTTGTGTGAATCGGAATTGCATTGCTGTGACACACCAACACACTCTGTAGCAGTGATTCTGTATCCCCTAATCAAGGAATCAAAATGGATCAAGATTTGAAATGACAAGAAAACTTTAGACATATTTTGTTTACACATGTAATTTTTTGTTCAAATTATATCCAAGTGTGATATATAGTCAATATTCAAGAGGTACAAAAAACCCCCAATGTATGTCCTCATATTTTCACATCCATGCTAAGAAATACTGCATTGAAAGGGTCCATTTAGCCTACCCTGTTTTATCGCTCTAATCAGCAAATGGCGGGGTCATATTTCTGCTGTCAAAATTGTATTTCCCTCCAAAGTCTTAACCCTTGAATCCAAGTCACACATTCTCTGATGCAAAGTAATGATTGTCCTAACTATCCGATTAGCACATTATGAACATGTCTTTGGTCATAGTGTACATATCATAACTCACATCAATGTTTTCTGCTATATTATTTCAATGATATGGTTTAACAATTTAAGTTATGCAAACAGCGCTGATTGTTTGAGGGTATATGCAGTAGGCCTATGCTGTCGGGCAATTGTGAAATTGTCCCAGATGCACGTTAAGATTAACCTCAGTAATAGGGCCATGTGGCATACAGTGGAATGTGGATCAATGACAGGGTATTTTTAGCCGGACAGGACTCGGTGGTGGTAACTGATACTCATTAAATGCGATAAAACGCTGGAGCAAAACGGACCACAGTTTTCTTGGCATGATGATCAAAGTTACTTTATCTAGTTAAATTCTACCCAAAGAAAATAAATTAAGACCCTTTAAACAGCCGTCATGGCTTTGTTTCACCCTCAGTAAACTTTTATCATTGTTGCTCACACAGACTAATCCGAAGGATGATACCACATCTTTCTTTCTTCTGCTGGGTTATTGCACCAGGTTGACTTAATTGGTTGATGTCGGATATTTCACCATCAGTGTAATTTGACGTGAATTTGAAGCCTGATGTGGTCAATGATAAAATGTTTGGATGTGAAATAGGATACACGTTAAAGGCTACAGTTTACATATATCTATAACAATATACTGAAGTGTTAATTATATATCTAATTTTAATCAGAATTATTTCAGCTCAGAACTTGCTGTTAACAATGTCCTAATGCACGTTCATGCCAAAAATCAAGGTTCTAATGTCAACGGTTCTCCTTATTTTGCCGACGAAAGGATTCGGATGGACTGACTCACTGACTCATTACCGGACAATTCGCGATCCGTAGCCTACTTCGTAGGAACATGTTAAAGTTTATTCCTAGAAAGTAGGTTCTCATTTACAAATTGTCCAATAATGAGTCAGTGAGTACATCCTGCCATCCGAATCCTTTCGTCGACAAAATAAGGAGAACCGTTGACATTAGAACCTTGATTTTTCGCATGAGCGTGCATTGGGGGACTGTTACCAGCAAGTTCTGAGCTGACCTACTTAGGTGACCTATCTAGTTTATTTCTAGATAGAGGGTCCCCTAAGTCATATCTCGACGGTCTCCCGTAGAGGGCCCCAAGTCATCTCGTGACCGTCTCCCGTCAACGTACACACTTAAACCATATCAAACCCTAATGCGTAGGTCCTGTGACGTTAGTCACACTACTCGTGTCTATATTATACACATATATTAAAATCGATCTGCCAAGGATATATATTTTTTACTGCATTTAACCCTTTCATGCGAATTGTTATCAAGTACCAATAAAAGTGAATATGAACCTAGAATATCAGGAGTAAATTTATACTGATAAATTCATTACACAAGTATGGTGAAATTATACCACTATTCTGTATTGTCAGTTCTCAAAACCATGAGTCGTGGTAAAAAGTGACAGAGCTGAGCTAGCTACTCTACGAGTGAGGGAAAAGAGCCAAATGTTAGTTTTGGTGAACCCCATTATCCAAGACTCATCCACTTCATCGGCATAATAGTAAAATATTATCCCATCAGTATAGATTTTGAGTTTCAGTGGATATGCGTTCCATTATTTGCCTTAGTTGAAGTGGAATTAGGTCGGTACCTCTGAGTAATCGCTCTCTGATAATACATAAACTACACAAAAGTACAAGTCAGTGCATGTTATATCACTCTGTGTTCTACATAACATTGTTCAGGGTGTCATTCAGTCTAAAGTGTTTATTTGTCTGCAAGTATGGAGATATTGGCAGCAGATGCAGTAACAAATGTGGAACAAGTCATTGGTATATGTAGTGGTGTAAAACAATTACATGGCGCACAATGATCCCTCAAACGGCAGGTCACACTGCTATATAAACGGAGAGTACCATGTGCCAACGAAGACTGAGCAAACAAACCGACCGATGGATCGTGACTGGCTTCAAATACATGTACTAAATTCCAATAAAACTCACCAACGTGGCGAAGAATGCCAAAGAAAAGAAGACCAGGGTGTGAAAATGCACATGATTTGAACCCTGCGGATGAAGAAATATAAATCTCTAAAGATAAAAATCACATTAAAAGAATAGTAAACTCTGCGTAAACTCGTGCTCGGCATGACAGAATTATGCCATCAGATTCCTAAAACACCGGTAGATAAAAATAGCAAAAATCTACAACTGAGTAAACACCGATTTATCGTTCACACTTTAACACTTCATGATCTGCGACTTGTTGGAGCGACTGTGACGTTTGACGGGTCATACGGTTTTTATGTAGATGGCGCTGCGACAAAAATCCCGTTGTCATCCGGGCTCTATCCCATAACGGACTTTGGGTGAATCGATAAATAAATGGTTTACCGCCAAACAAAATACATCAGCATATTCTACAAGTATCGCTTTATATATTCCCGTCGTCAAATTAGTAAATTTGTGCAATTTTTTACCTTTGCCGGGCGATTCAAAATCCAACGTAACTGTCCGTCCATCTAGGAACAGTTAGATTATGGCGGGCTTTGTTCTCAATTCTGATTGGTCAATAGCGACACGCCTTCAGCAAGAGAGGTCACGCACTGATCAGCTGTCGCGACTGACCAATCAGAATTGAGAACGAAGCCCGCCATAATCTAAGTGTTCCTAGATGGACGGACAGTTACGTTAGATTTTGAATCGCCCGGCCAATGTAAAAAATTGCACAAATTTATTTATTTGACGACGGGAATATATAAAGTGATACTTGTAGAATATGCTGATGTATTTTGTTTGGCGGTAAACCGTTTATTTTTCGATTCACCCAAAGTCGGTTTCACACCTTTATGTTTATTTATATAAAGCATGGGGTTATATATAGAGACCCCATATTTCGACACTTCTCCCTAATACCCCCCCCCCCCAAATCTCTTGTTTTGCGGGCCTGTGAGTAAAGCAAGCATTAAACAACAACAACGTCAGCATTAGCAGCGTTTCTTCTACCGCTATCGGCCTGATATTCCTGCCTCAGAAAGAGAGCTTTCAACCTGTATTGAAATGTGGCATTCACATATCACGATCCTCATAATCGTTTCGGAGCATAAAGAAACGTACACAGATCTGTCAAAAGCCATCGACACAATAATTTACAATTGGTCTCCATGTTATTACTACACTGCCTGGAGCACAGCTACGTCACAAGAATATTGTCAGGTGATATTTCAAGGATTTCCATTGGTTAACGGCTCTCATGCTTCTTATAATGGCGACCTCCACAGATTCTTGATCTGGGCAATAGCTCTGATGTTCAAAACATTCTCATTCATTCGGAATTACTAGAAAAGTTGATTTGTTTTGTTTTTCGAATACTAATGATATAGTTCTTTCGATATTAGTATGCATCGCCTTAGGGTTTTCTATTCCTTTAATAATTTCTTGCAGTTAGACATCTGAAACTAATTTTATTGTATTTGGTTGATACGTCAGCTACAGGTAGACTTAGCTACTGATAAAATAGGTCGAAGGTCAAAGGTCATCGCGGCTACATTTCAAGGGTTTGAACGAACGTTTCATAACTTCACCAGGACAGCTATGAGGTTAGGTAGTCGTTTTAAACTCAACTGAGATAAATATTTCCACAGCCATGGCCACTAGCTGCTGCCTCCAAATCAGAAAACAATTGAGAACATTATGTTCGTGCTATAACTTCAGCTTGAGAATGCGAATTGTGATCAAACGTCAGTTATCTCATCCTCGCCAAAACCAGTGGTAGGCCTATCTCTATCCACAGGCCCTCAAAACAAGAGTTTTGGGGGATGTGGACGGTGGTATTACGGCGAAGTGTCGAAATATGGGGTCTCTATATATAACCCCATGCTTTGTATAAGAACACACCGGTGTTCTTATATAATCAGAGCAGTTTTTCTAGGTCACGTAACTGGAATGTGGGCGGAACGCGGTCTGCTATGCAAGATGGTCAAGGGTTCGCCTTTGGGTCCCAGATAGAAACCTTGACGTTGTGAAGATGGTTATACCTCAACGTTGTACATGTACATATAGCTAACAAGAACATTTCTATAAATTTCATAAGGATAGCGATGGGGCCAGATACTGTCCGTGTCCGTGGCTGACGGTCGTAAACTCCAGTTTGGATAGATAATCGGTCCGGCCGTAGCGTGAGCTGAGACATATTCAGCAGGATATTTTACGGTCATTGGGTGCCATGAACCATTGTTTTGATAGTTAATCATGATATTTGTGGGGTTGCATAGACTGAGCTGAAAACGATTTGAGGGAAATAGGTTGAAGTCAAGACCACTACATGTATTTTAAGGGTTGGGCGGGCAGTAGTATAGTAAGGACGGCACAGGTATTATTTTCCAGGGAGGTAACTCTTGGTTCCTTTTTGCCGCCAGGGGGCGCCACCAGACCCGTATGACGTCACTTCCGGTCTAGGTGAATGGAGCGTGACCTGGAAACATGATAGGATATGTACTGACGTGTCTGTGGGTTTTTCCACAATGTCGTTCACCTCCGTGTCTTTTCGGTCACCTCCGTTGTGGGGTTTTTCCACAATGTCGTTCCAGTAGTAGTAATGTATGAAGATGTTACTGTCAGGATAGACAAAGTGTATGGAAATAGACGTTTTGGGGTCTAGGTGGGCCACTAGTGGGTCGATGGAGTCGTATGAGGTATCAATGTGAAGCATTCGTGAAGGCGCATCCGACGGGCTGGGTGTGGGGTTGAAATATCGTCATTCTACGCATGCGCGGTAGACAAAGGGTATGGAAATAGCCGTTTTGGGGTCTAGGTGGGCCACTAATGGACCGATGGGGTCGAGTGAGGTATCAATGTGAAGCCTATGTGAGGGGGCATCCCACTGGGTGGATGTGGGGTCGGAATATCGTCATTCTGCGCATGCGCAATAGACAAAGGGTATGAAAATAGACGTTTTGGGATCTAGGTGAGCCACTAATGAGCCGATGGAGTTGAGTGAGGTATCAATGTGAAGCATATGTGAGGGGGCATCCGATTGGACTAGTGTCTCGGCCGTTGTCAACATTCTGCGCATGCGCAGACAGGGAATTCTGGGAAAAGGGTATGGAAATAGACGTGTTGCGGTCTAGGTGAGCCCCTAGTGGTCCGATGGTGTCGTCTGAGGTCTTATTTTGAAGCTCTCGTGGAGGAGCATCCGACTGGACTCATGGTTCGTCCGTGTTCAAGAGTCTGCGCATGCGTAGTCTGGCCGTAGTATAGAAAGCAGGCATTTTGGGGGTGCGTGGCAGTGTGTTTGACCCACCACTATGGGTCCGTGTTTGTGGTTTGGTGGTGTGGGTTCTGCGCACAGACGTCACTTCCGGGTTTCACTAAAACTACCTCCGAACCCAGAAGAGTTCCAATTTTTCCCGTACACGTAGGGTCCGGATTTTCAACATCCAAGATTTCCCCGGCCCGGCCCGGCCCGGCCCGCCCCGGCCGCAGCGCGCGCGCGCGCGCGGGTTATCCGGAAGTGCGCGGCATCACCGGAAGTGCGCGGATGAATGTCGGGTCAAAAGGTCAAAGGTCACATCCAGGTCCAAAGGTCAAAGGTCTCCCTTTCGGCAAGGTTCGGCAACAATGTTGCGGCATCGATATACAGAGCTTGAACCCAAAAAGGGGATTGTAAATTAACCTGGGAAGGATGAGCAGTTCCATTTGGACCAATCAGCGGTCGAGAAAAAGAGCCAATGAGCGATTGATAAAAGAACCAATGGACGGGTACTAGAATTTCGCTCACGTCTGCGCCTACATCCGGGTACTGGAATGCTTTCGCCTACGTCCCCGCGTACATCCGGGTAGGTATGTAGGTATATAAAAGTGGAAATGTTTAGGGCATTGCTGCATTCATTGCCCTGCCGATCGGAGCTACCTGACCAGCCTGCCTGACCAGCCTGAGCCTATCTGACGAGAGGAGCTGCTTGCCTGAGCCTCACCAGCCTGAGCCTGCCTCACTGGAGCTATACCATGAGACGTAGAGAAGATTTTCCAGGGGATCCAGAAGCGCCCCCGGCGCTGTAATCTTTGTTGTTGTTGTTGCTCTCTTTTTTGGACTAACCCATCAGAATAGTACGTATCACGGACTACACCCGACGTCTAGGCGCGCATGTGTGACATGGTCTATAAAACACGTCTCTCTGGATCCTACACCTCCATTCCTACGGTTTCAGAGCCATGACGGATACCCGTCCCTATGCGACTCGCATTTTACAGCATGCGACCGTGGTTAATTCACTCACGGGTTACCGAGCAGTGGTTCGATCCATGTTTTCAGATGGCGACGACAACGAGGGGCGACGCCAGATCCTGAACGAGTTCACAGAAGCGGTCCTCGACAGAGTGCACTCGATGGAGAGGTGTGCCATCATTCACCACTACGGGACTATGACAGCCATCCTTGATGCTCGGGCTATGGACCACGAGCGCTCACGCCGGAATCAGCGACGACTGGTTGGCCTAGTCATGGTCTGTGCCGTATTGACCCTGGCGCTGTGGCATTGACAGTGGGGCCTGACTATAAATACGAGGGTCAGACACAGTGTGCGTCATTCACCGATCGTTATTGGATCAACCATGTCACCAGTTCTACGAGCCATCCTTCCCCTTACACCCCGGGTGGGGTTACACGTCTATGAAGATAAAGTCACCCTCGTGGAAGACCGTGGAGATGTTTGCTGGGCGCGCGCTGAGATCGTATCGAATACGGTCACGCTACACCGTGACGGCTGGACCAAATTTAAACGGGTGTTGAGCGGCGAGCTCGACGGACACCTCATCCACATAGACAATGCCATCTACGTACACCGTGGACCCTTCTTCCCACGCCTGGGCCGCTACCAAGACCCTACGCGAGGCTTCACCCTAGACCCCGATCTGTGGACAGCCTTCGAGAAAGTGGTGCCTATCGTGGACCAGCTGTTTACACCGGACGAGCGGTCATCAGACGAGTTGGAGTGGGCTCGTGCCCTGAGAGAAGCGGCGGCAGAACCCAATGAACAAATGTCTAGCAATGAACCAGACGACGATGCCATTGATTACCCGGCTAGACTTTGACCACCCGATCCTTTGATCTCACGGGGTTCTCCCTATAAATACGAGAGACAGTCAAATCTGGTACCATTCACGTACTGACCATGACGGAGCATATAATACTGGCGTATCTCAGCTTGACCCCCGAGGTTTTCCTGCACGTTTATGCGGATAAAATCGATATCATGGAGGAGGTGGGAGACATCTGTGATGCGGACCCTACACAACCGTGCCCGGCCCACATTCGTCTGTCCCGGGAGGGCTGGACCAAATTCAAACGGGTGTTGTCTGGTGAACTGGCGACCTCATTCACTTGTGTCACGATGTGTACATCCGACGCGGCCCTTTCTTTGCTCAATTGGCTCGGCTAGATGGGGGTACAGTGCATTTTACCCTTCACCCTGATCTATGGTCTGCATTGGAAGATGCCGTGGTAGATGTGGATCAAGTGCTTATCAAGCGGTCATCAGACGAGTTGGACTGGTCATTTACCATGGACACTGGGGAAGCCAACGAAGAAAATCAATAAGAAACTCCGGTCCAAGATATACCCGTTATAAATAAACGATAGAGCCAGGATCCATCATCATTTGTCACCATGAAGCGCTGGGAGAAGGTGTTGAATAACTTATACTACAGTCCCGACAGTCCGGCGGCCTATAGTGCATTGTCGGCTCTCTATCGAGCGGCCAAACCCCAGGGGGTACAACGTGCCCAAGTCCGAGATTGGTTAAGAAAACAAGACACCTATACCTTACATCGATATGTCCGTCGCCATTTTCTACGGAACCGGTTCATCGTGGGAGGAATAGATGCCCAGTGGCAAGCGAATTTGGTCGATATGAGCGCCTTTGCCAAACACAACGATGGAAATCGGTATATTTTGACGTGCATCGATATCCTATCGAAATATGCGTGGGTGGTACCCATCCGGACGAAAACGGGGGCGAATCTCATAGCGGCGTTCAAAGACATCTTCAAGACCGGGCGCAAACCTTTGTATTTGCAAAACGACGAAGGCACGGAATTCCTCAACAGACCGTTCCAACAGTTTCTGAAATCCCAGAAGGTGTTTTTCTTCCATACGTACAACGAGACCAAGGCTTCCGTGGTGGAAAGGTTCAACAAGACATTCAAAGGCCGCATGTATAAATATTTCACCTATAAGAATACAAGGCGGTACATCGATGTTCTCCCAAAACTTGTGAGCGGTTACAATCGAGCCTATCACCGGAGTATAGAGAGAGCCCCCATTACCGTCACCCAACGCAATGAAGACCAAGTCCGGCGTGTCTTGTACCCCAGGCAATCGCAGCGAACGACGAAGGCGGTGTACAAGGTCGGAGACCCTGTACGGATCAGTAAAGTCAAGGGCAAGTTCGAGAAAAGTTACTTGCCCAACTGGAGCGATGAGCACTTCCTGATTAAACGGCGCCTACCCCGACAGCAGCGAGTCTATGAACTGGAAGATCTTCAAGGGGAACCGTTGCTAGGGACGTTTTACGAGACGGAATTACAGCCTGTCGTAAAAACAAAGCAAGACTACTACACGGTGGAGCAGATTTTGAAAACGGAACGTTGACGTGGCAAACTGTTTCATTTCGTCAAATGGCAAGGCTGGCACAGTTCCTTCAATTCCTGGGTCGCTGCCAACCAGGTGAAACGACTATAAAGCCAGACAGCACTGCCGTCATCCTTCATTCCACGTTCGACCACAGTGCTATGGACAAACAGCAGCTGCCTCTGAACACCGCGTCTCCCAAAACGCGCAAAGCGCACGTGGGCTTTGTGGTGATAGTGCTAACCCTGCTGAGCGTGTTGTACGGAGGTGTGTTTTACGACGTAGCCTATGTCAGCACGTTACTTAACCAACTGAGAACACTAGCCATCAGTGAAACCGGTCTACAGATAGCACCAGTCAACCCCGTATCGAGCCCAGTCACCACCACACCCCGTGTACAAGCCCCATCGAGCTCCACACCGAGCTCCACACCTACACCAAGTACACCCACTACGTCTGAAAACCCACCGGATTTCATCCCTCACACTGAACAGACAACTGTTCCGGCAAAACGAACTTCGTCAGGAAGCTCCTTCAACACGCCGACAGCATGATCACCCCACCCATTGCCCGAGTCGTGTGGTATTACGGAGAATGGCAGGCAGCGTATGCAGCAATGCCCCACATCACGTTCGTGGAAGGCCTACCCAACCTGGGCGATTTGGAACCCGACACCTTGGTGGTTCTGGATGATCTCATGGCGGAGACGGATGCTCGGGTCACCCAACTCTTTACCAAAGGCAGCCATCATCGACGGCTCAGCATCATCTACATTGTGCAGAATCTGTTCAGTAAAACCAAAGAACATCGGGAGATACCACTCAACTGCTGCACCTGGCGAGACATATGTATCCCGGCCGCACACCGTTTGCGTTGGAAGCCTTTAAAGATGCCACAACCCCTCAGCACGGGTATATGCTCTTCGACCTCAAGCAAGCCACCCACGACCACCTTCGACTACGGACCGGCATCTTTCCCGGAGAGACCCACCACGCGTACATGCAAAAATAATGTAAACACACCCACAGTGGCGCCCCCAGCTGGGATGTGTGTGTTTGATGATGGAGATAATAAAAAGAATGAATACCACAGCATGGTTGATTTTGTCTCTGTTCCCTGAGGTAGATAAAAAGAGCAGAGTTGTGAGTTCTAGCATTAGTTGTACATGATGTCTGCGCGAGTACGGAAGCACGCTCCCACGCTCCGTGTATTGAAGACGGCCCCACACGAGTTGGTCCGAACCATTGTACGCGGTGCGGACCCTGACCTTGTACGCTGTCTGTGCGAGATCGGGTACAACCTGTTAAAAGGCAACGTACCTCTGACTCCGGCTCAGAAGACCAAGTTGGCCAAGCATAAGACAGGTCTCCGAACCCTAGTCCACAAGCGGGTCCCTCAAACACAAAAGAAAAAGGTGTTACAGAAAAGGCGGCTTTCTCGGGGCCATCTTAGCACCGTTGGCCGCTTCCGTGTTGGGTCCAGTATTGGGTGGACTCTTCGGCCGACAATGAACCACACGAGAAAAATGGTCCTCGTCGAACCACGGTTCCTTCAAAACCTCCAATCGCCCTACCCTGTTCCACCTACGGTGAAGACCATAAACACCCTCGATGAAGAGATGCAACAGATCTTACAAAGACCGGGATTAAGCGACAGTGAGAAAGTACAACGGTACAATGAGACGCTTCAACGGTACATGACGTTCATGGACCAATACAAAACCCTCTCTACCCCAGCACCACCACCACCACCACCACGTGACACACTGCCTACCTCAGCATCGCTCCAACAGCTGCCATTACCAGGGTACCACCCACAGCCCCACAGTGGGTAGAAGACGAAGTGCTGAAGAGTGTACCTGCATCGTTCAAGAAACAAGCTGGCCTGGTATTACAACGGATGAAACAGAATCCTAACATGACTTGGAATGATAAAGGCGAACTCCTGGTACAGAATCAGGTGGTCCCCGGGACCCACATGACGGATTTAGTGAATGCCTGATGCGTCAACGCAGGTCGCACACAGATCCTCGAGGATGGGAGGTCTTCGCTCAAGGCTTGAAAGACATACATGTACCACAGGAATTGGTGGGGAATCCCCACCGCTGGGCCTTTATGCAACGGACCCAGCAATCGCCGAGTGGCCCACTACCTTCTAAGGAAGACGAATGAGAACCGGAGTCACCCCCCAAAACACCACCACCTCAACGGGCACTTTCTTTTCAGACCTTTAAAAAACCACCCTTGATCAAGACACCCCAGAGCCGTGACACGTAGCAAGTCACCGCGACGAACACGACGCCGGACACAACCGACCAAGGCCTGGAACACCTATTAAAACCAACAGCAGCAACAGGACAGCTCAGTCGCCATGTTTTACCTCACCCTACCCAGTAACAGTTCGCTGGATGTGTTCCTGACAACACCTTGGCCAAGTACGTCACCCAGTTACCGCAACCGTTGCATTTACCTGGACGATGGGAATGTGGCCTCGTGGATATCCAATATCCTTACTCGTGGTACAACGTGTGAGCCAATGAAGTGTGGTACGAGGTGACCTACGAAGGCAAAAACACCCGACTCACCCTCCCCGAAGGCCAATACGATACCCCCCAAGGAGTTCATGCAGGGGCTGACAAGACTGTTGCATTATAAGGCTCTACGGGAGGTCACGAATGTTTCAAAACCCATCAAATCCTTTCCCTTCAAGAATCACGTGAACTTCGATTACAACGCACACAACGACAAGGCACTGATCCTCCTCACCGCCAACTTGAGTGTCGTACCGAGTTCTATCCTACAGCAAATGCTGGGTCTCGCTCACGCGACCTACACGGGTCCATCCGAGGACCGTGGCCAGATCCCGATGGATATGAAGTCGGGTATGTACGGACTCTACGTCTACTCGGACGTAGTCGACAACCACATCGTGGGCGATATCAACACACCTCTGTTACGGGTGTTCCCCATTAAAAAGACGTATGGAGATCAAGTCACCCACAGTTTCACTCACATGCACTACCTACCCGTACGACAAACCGACATCAACACTATCACGGTGGATATAAGAGATGACACGGGACGACCGGTGGCATTCGAACGAGGAAAAGTAGTGATGACACTTCATTTTCGACAAACACGTGCTCCCCACTTTGTATAATGAAGGTCCCTTACGAGTGCGATGCACGCAGCTATATGGACTATTATGCCCAACAGGCCGGGGGTGGCCTTCCCGTCTTTAGTGGTGCACGCATGCAACGAGGCCATGGGCTGGGGAACATATTCGGGAGCATCGTCAAAACGTTCCTGCCCTTGGTGACGCGTGGAGTAAAAGTGAGTGTTGTCGTATGGACGAGAGGCTAAAAAATCTCAGCTGACAGTCGCTTTATTCTACCAGGACACAGCCGAGCACATGGACACGGTGGACAATGAAGGATATAACAAACGGAAGGCTTTCACCGCGAACGGTGCCTCGGTGGATCTCATGGGTCGACTGCACGCAGACATTTTCATGCAAGACCGGTACCTATTGAACAAGATCCCCATCAACATCCGACTGATACGGGCGCCTCCGACCTTCGCATTGATGGCCACTAACGTAGACGGGCATGCAGCTGACTATAAGATTGTCATCCAAGACGCAGTCCTGTATGTCTGAAAAGTGAAACAGAATCCAGCCGTTCAATTGGGACACATGAAAGCCTTGGAAACAAAACCAGCCCAGTACTCTATCCGACGTGTACAAACCAAAGTGTTCTCTGTGCCTGCTGGAAATATGAGCGCCAACAAAGAAAACCTATTCCTGGGGGAACTACCCAAGCGATTGATTCTGGCCTGTGTGGAAAATATCAGTTTCAGCGGAGCCTACCCAGAGAACCCGTTTGACTTTAAACATTTCGGCATCAATCTTGTGGCCCTGCATGTGGATGGACAACAGGTTCCAACTACGGCCTTAACACCGAACTTTGGGCGCAGGAATTTCATTCGAGCCTATCAGAGCCTGTTTACAGCCACCGGTCAAATCAACCAGGACAAAGGGAATATGATCAGTCGGGAGCACTACGCGAACGGATACACGTTGTTCTGTTTCGATCTGATCCCCACCTTAGAGAACGACCATCAGCTGGCCTTGGCCAAGCAAGGCAATTTACGGTTGGAAATCCACTTTGCACGGGCCCTCGGGACCACCGTCAATGTGATCTGCTACGCCGAGTTTGACAACATCATTCAAGTGGACAAGGCGCGCAACGTCCTGTGTGACTTCTCCACCTAACATGGATACAGACCAGATACACGTATGGTCTTTCAAGGGGTGTTCGCCCGAGATGTGTTCCTATTAGACCGTATGTATCCTGCTGCTTACGTTCTCAACACGGACCCGATGGATCGGCCCGGTGAACATTGGGTGGGCGTGTACTTGACAGAAACGCAGGGCGAATACTTTGACCCGTACGGCCTGCCACCCCTCCACCCCGATTTAACAGACTTCATGGATCAAGGCACAGAGACGTGGTGTTGGAACAGTCAAACGTTGCAAAGCCTGACCAGTAGCGTCATTCGCAACTTCTCGGGGATCTCCGGTTTGAGATGTCCCTCGAAGGCCATTGCCGCCATATTGGACTAGAGCGTGGTCACGTGTGTTTCGGTCTGTCAGGGAACTGTCAGTGACGTCACGGGAATTATATCTTGCCAATACGTGGCGTGTGTACCATTTAAACTGATGGTTTTCTATTGAAACGTGCTTCGAATGAAAAGAATAAACAGTTTTTAGAATATCTGACGTAAATCAGAGACTCGCAGGGAAATATTTGCTGGTCGGGGATTAAGGCTTCCGCGAGAGTGATTGGGCTTCGGAGCCATGCGTATTAAACCGTTCCGGTGCGTCACATCTGGAGATTCATAGGAAATTCATGTTGTCGTCCCCCGAGCGTAGAATCGGTCCCCTTCGTAGATTTCCGCTCGGGAGTTCCGAATGCACTAGCGTGTGCGGACAATATTGCTTGTTTTACCTGTACCATCGATGCCGGGGCAGAACCTTATCTACCATCGTGTTTGACGAGTACCCCAAGGCCGAGGACCGCGATGTACTCGTATATGACTGGGCCGTCCATCATTTCAATGTACAAGCCCCGTTCTGGGCTTAAGTTCTTTCAATGTACACAAGCCCCCTGTTCTGGGCTTAAGTTTACAAGCCCCCTGTTCTGGGCTTCAGTTTTTTCAATGTACAAGCCCCCTGTTCTGGGCTTCAGTTTTCACGTGGTTGTTCTTACGTTGTTGTTGTTACTGAAAAAAAAAAGAGATCTCACCAAAAAACCCTGTCTTGTGTGTTTTCTATATGAGCATAATGTATGGAACTGGCTTTGAACACCGTATTAGCCAATCAGTGGCCTAGAATGGAGCCAAAGGTAACCCATCCATGTCCCGAAAACATTACCCGGGTGTAGAAGAATCCGGACGTAGGCGCGGACGTAGGCAAAAGCATCCCAGTACCCGGATGTAGGCGCAGACATGAGCGAAATTCTAGTCCCCGTCCATTGGTTCTTTTATCGATCGCTCATTGGCTCTATTTCTCGACCGCTGATTGGTCCAAATGGAACTGCCCATCCTTCCCAGGTTAATTTACAATCCCCTTTTTGGGTTCAAGCTCTGTATATCGATGCCGCAACATTGTTGCCGAACCTTGCCGAAAGGGAGACCTTTGACCTTTGGACCTGGATGTGACCTTTGATCCGACATTCATCCGCGCACTTCCGGTGATGACGCGCGCGCGCGCTGCGGCCGGATAACCCGCGCGCGCGCGCTGCGGCTGGGGCGGGCCGGGGCGGGCCGGGTCGGGCCGGGGCGGGCCGGGTCGGGCCGGACCGGGCCGGGCCGGGGAAATCTGGAATGTTGAAAATCCGGACCCTACGTGTACGGGAAAAATTGGAACTCTTCTGGGTTCGGAGGTAGTTTTAGTGAAACCCGGAAGTGACGTCACAACCCACACTACCCAACCACAAACATGGACCCATAGTGGTGGGTCAAACACAGCCACACACCCCCAAAATGTCAAAATCTAGGGGCTCACCTAGACCGCAACACGTCTATTGCCATACCATTTTCCCAGAATTCCCTGTCTGCGCGTGCGCAGAATGTTGACAACGGCCGAGACACTAGTCCAATCGGATGCGCCTTCACGAATGCTTCACATTGATACCTCATACGACTCCATCGACCCACTAGTGGCCCACCTAGACCCCAAAACGTCTATTTCCATACACTTTGTCTATCCTGACAGTAACATCTTCATACATTACTACTACTGGAACGACATTGTGGAAAAACCCCACAGACAGGTCAGTACATATCCTATCATGTTCCCAGGTCACGCTCCATTCACCCAGACCGGAAGTGATGTCATACGGGCCTGGTGGCGCCCCCTGGCGGAAAAAGGAACCAAGAGTTACCTCCCTGGAAAATAATACCTGTGCCGCCCTTACTATACTACTGCGGGCGTTTCTAAAAAACTTTATCACGACAGCTGTGGGGAAGTTAGCCATATTTAAGTTGAATTGAGATAAATATGTCAAGAGCTGAGGCCACTGTTGTCTCAAGATCAGGATGTAATTGGACATTCTATATTTGTACAATAATGTTTGTTCATGGATGCGGATTGGGACCAGTTTTCATGTATACATAAACGTTGTAGCTAACCAAAAAATTCTGTCAATTTCATAATCATGAATATGGTGCCAGGTAGAGTGACCTGAAACCGATATAGTCAAAAACTTATCTAACGTCCAACGAGCGCCAGAAATTATCTCATGATTATCTCACAACTGGGTATTTTATAGACAATGAGTATTTATTGGCGAAGAAGCACGAAAATATTGTTTTGATTGAGTCGGAAACGCCAATTGAAATTATTCCAAACATTGACCTTTACGTAGAAATGCTAATCAAATCAACACCCCATTCCACACATATCAACTTTGCCAGATTTAACTCTAAATGACGTGGCTCATAGAGCCAATTAGGCCCTCGTTATGCCTTTGGTCAAATGGGGAGAGGTTTTGTAAAAATAGAGGGCGCTGCGGCGCGCCGAGCTCAAGGGGGGATTACTGCATGACCTTTCGCCAGTTCACATGTGCGCTGGAGTTGTTCGGGGGTTGACAAGCGACCAGAAGTAGACACGGGAAGTCCGTAGTAATGTTGATTCTTGCACTCTAGTTAATCAAGTAAGTATAATGTGTGTTCTGTAGGAAATGTGGTGTGTTGTGATGATAGCTATGTCAGTTAACACCGTTTACACACTACCGGCCAACCATCTTGACGACTTCGAATCCCCATTAGCAGGGGGATAACTGTGTATTTGTTTACACCCCGCTTCCAAATATGGTAATACTACACCCGTGTATTATATTGCATTCTGCCTTTTGTCAAGTACATGTATTAGCATGTTTGATTGACAGCTACGCGTCTTCTCATATTTTCCTATTCTATATAATGTATATACGACAGTCCCACCAAGTTATTCTGCTATGATCACCAAAGTGACCTGGAGTAATTTTTTTAAAATTGCGTTGTATATGTCCTATTATGGAGTATCCACACGGTCCCTAGCACCGGCTTAAGCGGAATTAGATACGCTAGCTCGGGAGCTGTGATGAAATACCAGCTCAAACAACTCATCAGATGTAAATGGATGAGCATTATGGACGTCTGATGAAGTAAACGCCTTAACATGGGGTAACCTGGTAAATGCAAGAAACCTAGAAAAACTAACCTGTAATGTCCAACGTCGTACGGCTTAAACTTCCCACTGAAACAATAAAGCTACATATATTTGACGAGTGAGTATTTATTTAGTGACCGTCTGTCGTTACACAGAGTGGAACAGAAGTATGCGATATCAAGAATTATCATACCTCATACCAGAATTGTTCATTCTGATTGATCAAAACTCAATCACATTATGTTCTGTACTTCTTGATAAGAAATGTATAAAAATAGCTATAGCCAACTTTCTAGTGGCGATATCACACGATTTCGAGGCAATAGCACACGGTCTAGAGGCGACCGAGTACGGTCTCGATGCGATAGCGCACGGCCTCGAGGCGATAGCGCACGGTCTCGAAGCGATAGCGCACGGTCTCGAGGCGATAGCGCACGGTCTCGAGGCGATAGCGCACGGTCTCGAGGCGATAGTGCACGGTCTCGAGGCAATAGTGCACGGTCTCGAGGCAATAGTGCACGATCTCGAGGCAATAGCGCGCGGTCTCGAGGCAATAGCGCACGGTCTCGAGGCGATAGCGCACGGTCTCGAGGCGATAGCGCCCGGTCTCGAGGCAATAGTGCACGGTCTCGTGCGCAATTGCCTCCAGTCAGCACGCGGTGACACACCTTTGCTAAGGACAGGGTTGGCGCTACAACATTTGACAGCTGAGTGAATTTCAGGAACTTGAGCTGGAAGTTTGGGGATGTCTGCACTCCAAATCCTCTTAAAACTACCAACATTTTGAGGCAATAAATTTGGTACCGTACTCGATCAGCTGTTTTCCAGATCAAAGATAAAGACATGTACAGACCGGTCCGGAAACATCGAATTCTACGGTACCGCATTTCATAGATCTACGATACGGTCGATGTCATATTATATAGATATTACACACTATGGGTGTGACATCAGGATTGATCAGCTCGAGACAAGCAATATTCAACAAGTGCAAACCATGAGTTGAATTTTGCTTGTCTGGTGGTGACAAATCCTGGTGTCACACACTTCAGCGTGCAATATCTGTTTTATTATACCGACTGTTTCTTGGTCACCAGAGATAACAAAAGAAGAAAATCTACGATCCGGTCCGATAACAGGAAATAGAAGACATGGACATGTATATAGTAGATCAATAATATGCGGGATCTTTGATGTTTCCTGGCCGTTTTCTGCATGTTTCAGCTTTGGTCGTAGAAACGGTTAATTGAGTATAGTACCAAATTTAATCCTACAAAATGTTGGTCGTTTCGAGACGGTTTGGGGCACAAACATCACAGAACTTCCCGTTGAAGTTGCCGAAACTCATTCAGCCCTCAACTGTTGGAGCGCGAGCAACGGTGTGTGTCGCCGCGCGCTGACTAGAGACAACTGCGCTCGAGATCGAGCACTATTGCCTCGAGACTGTGCGCAGTCAAATCGAGACCGTGCGCTAGCTCCAAATCCCGATGTCACACCCTACAGCGTGCAATATCTGTATAAACGGTTGTGGGAATATATAACGGCAATATCATATCCTGATATTATCTCATCTCAAATCTCAATAAACACGATATTCATCTCTTTTACGCGGACATCTTTGGTAACGTGGCCGCACCTTCGACACCACAACCATCAATGGTGATTGACCGTAGTGTTGCGGACCTGCCAGATGATGTCAGACATTTCATAACACAAAGCAGAAAGATGTAGCACTAATGTGACTAATTATGAACCCCATGACCACAAACCTTCGCAGACAGATCTGTGTGTGTGTGTGTGTGTGTGTGTGTGAGATGGAATACGCAGCCGGTCACTTTTAATATTAAGGGTACACAAACAGTTCAACAAGACCGATATAGGATTATAGGGTTAAATTTCACCTAATAATTAACCGCGGTATTAATATCCGAGTTTCTAGAGTGTGGCGCAATGGTGATGACAATTATGGTGGCGAGAGGATGACTCGAACATGATATGAGCTTATCAAAAATACGAAATATGTAGGTCGTCATGAATGGCTGCGTATGACAGCGACAGCGACCCAGACAGCGACTCAAGACATATTGACAAAGCTTCTTTCACAACATCTAGGCCATATTAGATAATACATACATTCCCAGTTAAAGTACATCTAGTTAGCATTAACCTATATCCCAACAGGCCCCTGATAATTTGAAATATTCATTAATTTTCTCTTTAGATAGGCCAACGATGTGTAAAATCTCTGCACAGTCGTACACGAAAAATATGAACATCCGAAATATAACATGTGCCCGTATTCTATATCTAAACAATGAAAAATATGAGTAAATTTCGCGGTAGTTTTCGACGACAAACAAACGTAATACCACAGCAATTATCTGTTTCTCTTAACATCTACCATTTTTAGTTGTGAGACAAGTCATGACGGTTTCAATTGCATCAACCCCGCTGAACATCCCAGACCTCTCATATTTGGCGATGGTGTGCTTATACTCAATTCCCTGACCAGCACCTGGTAACAGTAAGATTTATATATGAATATTATATTATTTGGAGCTTTGTCTTCTGGAACGATGCCGAATTTACTCTGGAGATTTGCTAGAACTTCCTCCGAAATGAGGGTTCTCAGTAATTGTTTTGCTTGGGGAAGGATACTACTGTCAATATGGCCAGATTGTTTCAGTCATTCAGCGAGTATGTAGGTTCAACATTTTCTCGCTTTGACCACTCAATAACACACTCTTCCAGTGCAGTCATCAGGAGTGATTTTCAGTCCTCGTCACTCACTATATCCAGGTCACCAGTCATAACATGCTTGCTTAGTGTATAACAAAATTTCTATGATTCACAATCACAACTATAACATTCGGACGTGTATAAATTCCAGTCAAACTGACAGCAAACTAATTGAATATTTTGGTGGCTGTAAATTTTATATACTTATATGAAATGCAAAGGAGGTTCTGTGAACTTAAAATAGTTCGGTACAGCGCTGCGTACCTCTAGATCATTCAGGAGTCGTGTTAAAATAATAATGTCCAGCCCTTTATCCAAGTAGTTGAGTTTCAAGAAAAGCCGTTCTTTGGATGTTTCGATTATGTTCGCTGGACGATACGATCGAACATAAATACATTATATCTTGACGAACTTTCGTGATCATGATGATTGTGGGTGGTATTTTATTTCCTGAAGATCGTTCTATGTCTCTGGTATAAGATTTAAAGCTCTCAGAGGTAACGCATACATGACTGTACGTAAGCTATGTACACTATTGGGTGTGTTAGTTAGACCCACTAAATTATTTAAAGTGATATTATTATGAATCAACCCACTATTAAAATTTCTCCAACTATGACTAAAACACCAACAAGGGCAGAGCATTAATTTTGATTTCATTAACGAAATATTCAAATTGGTATTTTCTTTACTTAACTTGGTAGCGTTATTGATTTTCTTACCTCACTGGACTGATAAATGAAAGACATTTTACACACTAATCTATTAGCCTGGAACAGGCCATCCTCCCCACAGCACATGCTCCATTTTCCAGGCCCATTAACATCCCTGGCTCCATTAGCGGAAGTTGACCGTTACTACGTTGCTATGACGTATAGAGGAAACCCACGTACGCACGGTTCAGTTTGAATTCGGCCGAACAACTCCTGCAGATTTGCACATGAGCGAACTACTTTTCATATGCTCTGTCCAGATAAACAGGGAAAATAATCTCCAGATGATTCTTTCTAACGCTAGGTCAACAGAGGTATTATGCAAACTAGAAAAGTAATCGAAATGTTCGGCAAACATCTATTTTACTATACATGACGTCACTTCCGACGATGTGCACGCGGCCGGGAATCCTGTCCAAAAATCTGAATGGTGGCTGGGGTATTATTGGACCCCCAGCGAGGTGGTTGGGAACAGGCATGTATATAAACACAAGCTAGTTACTTGCTAAAGGAGAGAAGCGAAGTCTTCAGATGATACTGCAAAGGGCGGGAATAAATACGATACGAACTCACAGCCCCTTACTTGCAAATTCGGCGCCCTATCGTCTCACCTAATGGGAAATTTCAACTAGCAAGACGCCAGAGTCAAGTTCACGATCAGTAATTCCAGTCAAAATATGAAGACCACTTTGTGGTTTGCGTTGCATATTTTATCGCAGTTCCTTGGTATAAAGTATGAAGGCAATCGGTCAACACTTTTTTGTGTGAAAATAGTTAACCTAAGCATGTTTCTTAATATTTTGGACAATGTATGACTTCCAGATATAATTATAAAAGATCGTCTCTGTGTTCCTAGGGGTCGCAATACTACAAAATTGTATGTACCCAAGAAAAACCTTTCTGAGTATAGTTGCACGCAGAACGTCATCGTATTCAAACATCGTTTGCTCCTTCCTGCTGTCAGTAGTCAATGATTAATTTTCCCTCGTTCCGCTAGCCTTTTGTTAAAGCTGAACTGTTGGGCAATTAAAAAAAACTTTGTGCAACGCGTCAGATGTTCACCAACAGACATTCTATATATTGCGAAATTACCTAGCTCACCATAAAGCATGGGAAGGCTGCTTTGTTTGTGTTTTTGCTAAAGGGGGATGCAGCTGCGTATTTTCATTTCTCAAGAATAGAACAGCCTAACTATAGCTTGAGCTAACAAGACTGGGTATCAGATTCTATCAATCTGATGGAATATAGATACAAGAACCGATCGATCCTCTAACTGGACCTGACCTTCGTATCTCAAGGTCATTCGGTGACCTTCTGTTACGAAAATAACTCTTCACGGCTAAATCATATTTGATCAATCAATGGAACATATGCCATGATGCGAAAGGACAGACAGTCAGATGCGGTGACTTCACGCTTCGCATCCTGACTTCGCGCTTCGCATCCTGGTTTCGCACTTCGCATCCTGCCTTCGCATCCGGACTTCGCGCTTCGCATCCTGTCTTCGCACTTCGCATCCTGACTTCGCGCTTCGCTTTCAGTCTTTTCATTGTGACTTCGCGCTTCGCATCCTGATTTTGCGCTTCGCATCCTGCCTTCGTCCTTCGCATCCTGCCTTCGCATCCTGCCTTCGCATCCCGACTTCGCGCTTTGCATCCTGGCTTCGTCCTTCGCATTCTGACTTCGCGCTTCGCATCCTGGCTTCGCACTTCGCATCCTGACTTCGCGCTTCGCATCCTGTCTTCTTCCTTCGCATCCTGCCTTCGCGCTTTGCATCCTGCCTTCGTCCTTCGCATCCTGACTTCGCATCCTGCCTTCGTTTTGTCAGTCCAGATTCATTAACACAATACAGCGATGTCCCTTCTCGGCCATCATAGTTAAAGCTAAGGCTTTGTGATATTATATTTCCATGGGTCACAATAAATATGATTATCAGTACATTCGACATAAATTTGAACCCCCTTGTGTATAATTTGCAGATCGGTGGTTCATGAATCCGCGTTCTAGTGGTTTGGTTTTTAGTCATGAGAGATTGGCTATTCCGGCGCGTCACCTCTGGAGATTCATAGGAAACTCATGTTGTCTCCCGAGCGTACAATCCGTCCCCTTCCGCTTGACAGTCCTGAATGCCCCCGTACCGTATGATGCATTCAGCGAAGCGGACGGTCTATATTAGTCGTGTGGCCATAGCCGAAAATTTTGAGAGTGATAAACCTAGAGATTAGGATATGGAAAACCAAGGAGGTCTTTCGTGTTGATCATGTGGACTATTGTCTTCTGTTTGTTTTCCACTCCGATGAATTATTCAACCGGTGCTTAATTGGTGCTTTGGGTCACGACAAGCAAGGCACTGTCGAAATCGTATTTTTACTATATCTGAAAACTGATTAGGATGGCTTGGGTGGTGAAACTTCTCCCTCTATTCTCATTGATGTAATCTCTAAATCAGCAAGTACTACTGAACGGATAATACTTATATATGATGTCATATTCATCGGAATGACCCTCGTACGTCAAATCCAATAACACATCGGTACGACGAAATAGAACACTAGTAGTACGGTAGGTTTAAAGCAGATGACAGGACAATACCCAGTACAGAGACATCGCTATTGGGCAGCATGTACTGATTTTATTATTTCAGCGCAAGGTCATACACTTGGGCAGTGAACAATACAGGCCATGAAGTCAGCCAAGTGGATAGATTACCTTTGTGATGATAAAAATAGGTCGATTTGCATCTAAATTTTATTATACAGCTGTCGGAGTGGAGATTCAGCTGCGGGCGATAAAAAATAACAGTGGCTATACACGAAACATCTTATTCACACGAGACTAGTAACACCATATGCCAGTTAGACGTACAATTTACACAATGGCATTACAATGTATGCCAAATATTCTCAAGATATTGTGTTCGATGGGGCGGCAACTAGCTAAGATTCATAGCGTCTCCCTTCCCTCACCGCTATGCCGACGACAAATACATTTCCCTTGTGGTAATTCGAACATCTTCATGGCACACTTATTATAACCTTTGCGCCCTATTGGACCTTCATTAACTTGAGAAAAAGGGCCGCCATGAATAAAAATACCATAATCGATGTTGTGATCATCATCCCCTGTATACACGGGGTCTATTATGACGGAAATGCCCATCTTCTTGACCCTCGGTTTCAGGTGATTTTGATGCTTCATAGGGATAATTTTAACGTCTGTAATTAATTTTTGACCGACGAATGACCATTTAGTCTGCCATTTCTGTATTTTTACATGGCGGCCCATTTTCTCAAGTTAATGAAGGTCCAATAGAGCGCAAAGGTAATAATAAGTGCGCCATGGAGATGTTCGAGTTACCACCATGGAAATGTATTTGTCTTCGACATAGCGGTGAGGGAAGGGAGACGCTACGAATCTTAGCTAGGCGGCAACCCGTTGACTGTAATATCGCGCCAACACTTGGCATATATTGTCGAGTATCTATCATGTAACTATTTTATCCGATGATCCTCTAAGTTTGAGATTGGAGCCTATTTTTAATCAAGCCGTGGTGTAAATGAAATACACCATATAAGTCACGGATGAACAGAACTACAAACAGTTTTAATATAATTCAGAACGTGATGTCAGCTGGCACTGGTTAACGCCCCTAGTGGTCCGAAATTTTAAACCCACGTTAGATCTGGCTTAATTTCATCCACACTCGGGTCAATGAACGGGCGAGACTGTTTGTCGCCGAAAGTTCTCTTGTACATCCCAGGTGCAAGGAATCGGACAACTCTCCCCTTCGTCACCAATGGCCTATAACACCCCAACTGGTAGAAGATGTCTTTGTATCCCTGACGGAACGCTCTATTGAAAACCCCGTAGATGAAGCTATTAACGCTGGAATTGGCATGAGCCAACAGGATTGAAATTGCGTGTAGCTCGATTGGATAACTGTCGTTGACATCCAAAACGACTATTATCGCGTATGGTGCCCAGCAAATGACGAAGACAACAAAAATGATGAAGAGGGTTTTGGTCAGCCTGATCGATTCAGTCTTTTCATCATGAAGTTCTTCGGTCGTAGCCTTCCCCGTCTTGGCGATTCGGCTATACATTCTGCGGACGAATAAAAATATCTTCACATAGCAAAGGGAGATGATGCCCAGTGGCAGGACAACTCCGACCAACGCAAAAAACAACGTGTAACTGAAATCTGCAGTTCGATCCCACACACAGCTTCTCGTCTTCTCGTCGAAAACGTGATCTCCCCAGCCAATGAAATTGGGCATTTCGAGAAGAAAGCTGATCAACCATAACCCGATGATCATCACTGTGCATGATTTCTTTGTGTATATTTTTGAATATAAGTCTCGGTGGCAGATGTGGAAGAAGCGGTTGATACTGATTGCGCCAATACTCAGCAGAGAGCAGAAGCAGCTGGTAAGACAGACACTGGCTACAATTTCGCAAAGGATTGGACTGACCTTGAAGAACGAATTACCCAGAAAAATACCTAGAAAAAACGAAGAAAACAATAGGATGAATACAACAATTACGCCTGTCTGTCCACCCACTTCCCATTATGTCCTCCGGAATAATTATCACACATTCCGTATGAATAGAGAAATTTCTCGTCAACATGGGCCTTTGAATTGGATGGTGAAATAGCATTTGAAACTTGAATGCTGGAGTCCTGCTAATTCACTCTACATACAGTTTTCTGGACCAATTCAAGTATGTTTTTGAAAATGCCCGTAAAGTTAGTTAACAGGTCAACTGCCGGAGTTCATCTTGATCGTTCTGGTAGTCTCCAAATTAGTGAGTGATACAGTTAGGCTGTATCTAAATTGCATATTATTCAAGTTTGCATGCTTTGCATTATATCCGCATCTGTAACGCAGCTAGATGATAAACCATGATGGCATTTTAGTTTTTGTAGTTTCATTCCTACAGACGTTGATTATTGGTCAATAATTTAATTTATGTGATAATTACAACATGAAGATACTTTTTTTTCTAGGAAATTGAACAGCTTCATTTGACAGTTAAGGCAAGAATAAATCTCTGGAGTTATAGGATTCTTCAAAATAACTTTTTCGAATTAACTGAATATCTGAATCATATAGCGGGTGATATGCAACATGGGAGGTAGATATTGTGTCTCCCCTCCTGCTGCCTGTGATTAAGTGTATAGGTACACATAATAAAAATAGAGTTCAGGTTTTTTTTTTTAATTTAAATACCTTCTGCAATATTTACAAACATTCACCACTCAATTGACAATACTCAAATACATGTATAAATGTATGATGAAAACACTTACCAACTATACTAAAAGGATCCACAAGGGCAGTCACGCATAGATCAGCTACGGCCAAATTGACGATGAAACAGTTTTCAAGCGTGCGTAATTTCTGAATAAAATGCAACGAAAACAATGGGCGATCTCTGAAGCGGAATTCCATATAGATATCTTTATATTTGTTAAGAATTGAATTGGAAGCAGGCAGCTATCCAGATATTCACGTCGGCGATAGTAGTATATAAACCGCAAATTGGGTTCGATTTTGCCGCCGATGGCCGCCAGGGGGCGCCACCTGTCTCGTGACGTCACTTCCGGTTCCGGTCACGTGACCGGAGCTGCCCTTTGACCCCAGGCGCGTGACCGGAAGCCTGGGGTCAAAGGGCAGTTCCGGTCACGTGACCGGAACCGGAAGTGACGTCACGAGACAGGTGGCGCCCCCTGGCGGCCATCGGCGGCAAAATCGGACCCAATTTGCGGTTTATATACTACTGGCGATAAAAAGACATTGATTTGCTCATTCAGTTAAATTTTCACCAATCAAAGTTCATATGTTTGCAGCCAAACTGATGCAAGTAAAGAAATTCTCAGTTTGTCCAGTGAATTACAAGTCAATAACGCTAGCAAATAAATAATGGAATGTGTACCATAATATTCCATCAATGAAAACTAAAATAAGGCGTTGTTGTATGTTGCCCATGTTGTCGGTAATGTTCAATCCTAATTTTCGTTTCTTGTTGCGAGTGTTCAATTCTAAAACTTTTGTCACTCAGTGGAATTAGCCAGCTTTCGTGTCGAATCACTAAAGATTGCAGATTTACCAAACTGGGCAACGAATGTAATTATAATAATATAACGGATATTAAGTTTTCCACGCGCTTTGTCTGGAAATGATGCCTGCTCCTGTGGGTAATTATAGTTGGGGCGTGATTTCAAAGTTGTTTCACCAGGCTAGCCACCTGATTGGTTAACAAATGTAGTTCGACATTTTCACGGGATTTATCTCGCGCTGATGACAGATATAATATTCCTTGATAATTATAGCTGAGTTGTATGAGATTGACATACATTTATATACATGTAGGTTAGATTGGTCATTTCATCTTCATAAGATACCAATTTGTTCAGATGAACATTCATCAGTTTGACTCATGTATACGATACATTATACTCTCAATGGAACGATAATTTATGATGTCGAAGTGATCTTCTGACTGTGAAATAGAGTAATTTTTTAAAATACAGTTTTGAAGCGTTGGTGATAACAGTTTTTTGAATAAAACAACCCAATCAAGCTTTCAAATTGCTCTAGAAAGCGCGAAATGAAAATAATTAGCGACTAAAACTACATGAGAAAGTATTTAGATTGGTCAAAACTTGAATTAGTTTTTTTAACATATTTTGTTATTACAGACCTTATGACAAGCAACAGTTACGATGACCAAGATGTTGCCAGCTGTTCCACAGACCATTGCAATGACGAGGAGGGTTGCATACGGGATAGCGACCTCTGGCCGACGTTGGACAAATTCGGCTCCAGAGACATATCGGTCTGAGAGATTCAGGGTGTATTCCAAATCCATTTTCCTTTAGTAGTATCGATGACGATCAAAAGTCCACTGGTATTTTCCTCGAAGTTTGGAGACTGCGACGCTCCGATTTCAAGATTATCTCTTCGTTTTCGCATGGGTTACCTCATAAAGTCTGCCAGTAGCACAGCTCTGATACTTGACACAGCCCGAGAACAGTTAAACTTGAGGTTGCTGTCGCATGAGCATGTATCATCAATCAATCGGAGACCAGAATTTCTCATTGGTGATTTTCCCGAAGTTAACACCATGAATATGCACGAGATAGCCTTGAAGGTCGGGTGTACTTCGCGGTGCACCCCTAGGCCACTTCATGCCGATTGACGTATCATACAACAATACCACCGTTGGTTAATTGCCGCATACATTGCGTTGTTTTCTCATTACCTGTGATGTGATTTTGCAACTTAATTCGGCATACATGTATGTTCTATCGTGTCAGACGTTAGCTACTCTTCAAACACATTCATTATTGTAACTAGAACTTAACCAGAACATTGGCCACCTCGAAAGTGCACTTACACATTATTAGCATAAGATCAGATACGTTATAATCAAGAAAACATAATTGCTGTGTCTGTTTCTACTTGGTAGAGTGATACAATACATGCCGTTTACCCGTGTTATGCTGAAGTTACAAAATCTCTCAAAATCCCGGTTTTGTATATAAAAGGCAGTCTATTTATTATGCTGTAGTTGTCTGACAATTTAATCAATATAACTTGTCATGCAGCATGGTCCCCGTTGGAATACGGGTGAAAGATCATGATGTAAAATTAAAAAAATTAGGTTCCGCGTATGCGTTCTCATAAAGCATTATTACTGAAACGACCAGGGTATTTTAGCAAGAAAAAAACAGGCTATTATATCAAACCCTTCACTCCTATTTTATGTTATATACCACAGGAAGTCTGCCAGGTGTTCTTGTGAAACGGCACAATCAGATTCTGACTGAGACATTATACTCATGTGAAGTAAATTACCAGTACTACGGGTTCCTCAGTAGGAATATCAAACTGTCCAGTCGAAATTATTGAAAACTGTCGAACGCTTCTCTGAAATTACTAATTTGTGTTGACAAATAGCTTTAAGCTCTATCCGGCGAGCAGGGATAACAAATGTCGTTCCGCTCTCGCTGGACTGGTTCCGGTTCAGGAGACATGTGTCGAAGCAAGAAAATG
>JAVTVY010018818.1:0-72153 GCA_036873755.1 Hanleya hanleyi | reverse complement strand
ACACACACGCACACACACACACACACGCATAAACACACGCACATGCACGCACACACACGCACATGCACGCACACACACACGCACACATACGCGCACACACACGCTCACACACACACACGCACATACGCATACACACACACACACACGCACACACACACACACAAACACACATACGCGCACACACTCATTGCGCATTGCGACGCAAGGTCAGTAGGGCTCGAAATGCGCTTTTATACTGCTAATCCATCCTTCACTGCCCCCAAAATGCCCACTTTCGCTACTACTCGTACTGATGACGTCACCAATGACGTCACAGATGCTGTCGCCACCACGGAAACTACAAGATGACATCCCACTGGACGCATTCAGAACAAGAATGGTCCCTCTCTACCCCAAATATCTTCTTTCACTGCCCCAAAATGTCCACTTTGGCTACTACTCCTCTGAAGACGTCACCAATGACGTCACAGATGACGTGAACATTCCTTAAATCGGGGTCTGCACCACGAGAATGGTCCATCTCTACACCAAATACCTTCCTTCACTGCCCCAAAATGCCAACTTTGGCTACTACTCCTACTGATGACGTCACCAATGACGTCACCGATGACGTGAACATCCATCAAATAGTGGTCTGCACCGCGAGAATTACAAGATGACATCGCACACGACGCATTCGGACCAAGGATGGTCCATCTCTACACCCAATACCTTCATTCACTGCCGCAAAATGGCCGCTTTCGCTACTACTCATACTGATGACGTCATCGGTGACGTCACAGATGCTGTGGACAGCCCTCAAATCGGGGTCTACACCCCGAGAGCTATAAAATGACACCTCCCAGGACGCATTCGGACCAATGGTGGTCCCTCTCTACCCGAAACTCATCTCCACGCACCCCCAAAATGGCCACTTTACTTACTACACCCAACTGCGCATGCGCAGATTGACGGGACTTGCACTAAAAAACACACCCAATTCCGACTCTACCCCAGACAAGCTTCACTTTAACACCTTCCACGACCCATTTGGACCCATAGCGGTCAATCTCTATCCCAAACACACTCACACATACCACCCAAAATGCCTGCTTTCTATACTTCGGCCAGACTACGCATGCGCAAAATATTGACAACGGACAAACCATTAGTCGGATGCTCCTCCACGACAGCTTCAAAATAAGACCTCATACGACACCATAGGACCACTAGGGGTTCACCTAGACCCCAAAACATCCACCCAGTATGGACCTATCTTCCATAGCCAATATGGGGCTCTATGGACCTATATACACACCTACCCGGTACTTTTCAAAAACTTTCACCGTTTCGATCCGAGACCCTTCCCATCGTGTTCTAAATGACGAGACGAGAACAACGAGACCCCACAACCCATATCACAATGAACGTGTGTGAATTTCCCAGGTTGGACCTATACCCCCATAGCCAGTATGGGACTATATTGGCTATATGGTACTTTTCCAAAAATTTCACCGTTTCGCTCCGGGACCCTTCCCGTCGTGTTCTAAATGACGAGACGTGAAAAGCAAATCCAAACAACCCATATCACAATGAACGTGTGTGAATTTCCCAGGTTGGACCTATACCCCCATAGCCACCCTATGGGCCTATATACAGACCTCGGTGACTTTTCCCAAAAATTTCACCAATTCGCTCCGGGACCTCTCCCATTGTGTTTTTCTTGGCGAGACGAGAAAAACGAGACCCCACAACCCATAGTAAAACCCACGAAAAAAATTGACCTCCCCTCCCCGCATATAGCCAACAAGGAACTATATACAGACCTACCCGGTACTTTTCTAAAAATTTCACCGTTTCGCTCCGGGACCCTTCCCATTGTGGTTTTCTTGGCGAGACGAGAAAAACGAGACCCCACAAGCCACAGTAAATCCCACGAAAAAAATTGACCTCCCCTCCCCCCATATAGCCAGTATGAGCCTATATACAGACCTACCCGGTACTTTTCCAAAAATTTCACCGTTTCGCTTCGGGACCCTTCCCCATCGTGTTCTAATTGACGAGACGTGACAAACGAGATCCCACAACCCATAACAAAGCCCACAAAAAATATTGACCACCCCTCCCCCCATATAGCCAGTATGGAGCTATACCCATACAGGCATTTCCCCGTATATTGTATATTGTATGAGTCCGTATTCCGCATTTTATTTATTTTTTTTATTTTTTTATTTTTTTCTGTGAAAACACGCAAATGTTCGAATCAGGGGAGATAACCCGAAATTTGTCAAAAATCAAAAAAGTGCAAACAGAGTTATCTCTCCCGGTAAAATGCGGGTTTAGCCGTCTTTTCTATACTACTCCCCTGCTACTGAAACACAGACTGAGAGCCGGATATGTTTTCTTAAATTCAGTTAAGGATCTAGACATCAATTATTGTCTAAAACATTGTTTTCATGGTTAGAGGTGAAACATACACTTCTTATATCCGGCAGTTACGTCATCAAGTCTTACAAAGACAACGCAATCACGTTCACCAAAATATTACGTATAACTAGAAATTCCATATATCTGTAGGATAAGTATTCTTAGTTGTATGTATACTGTAGACATTGTGATTTCCTTCAGAGCCAGCGTCGGCTCAAAAGTTGAGTAATTATACTCCTGCTAAATTATAACATAAAAATAATATTTGAACCCAAAAATTATAACATGTAATTCTAAGCATCTTTACTATGGAGTGTGTGTGTTAAGTATATGGTTAATATATACCAGATCACTCTATGCGAATTGATCATGAAAAGCATATTTCATACATTTATCGTACCTCAAATTATATGTACATGTACATTTTATACAATGAGAAAGAGATGATTTATTTTATTCTAAAATTGCATGATAGATCTATGGGTCAGGCATTATTCGATTGAACATACAATCACACTTGTGATGGCTGCTTCATTGTTCCCAGATGATGTCGTATTGTCGGAAAGTATTTTTGGAACATGGCAGACTAATTTATTTGAAGTTTATAATTATTTTCGAATATATAACTGTTACGAGAAAAAATACCAGGGATAATAGAATAGAAAACAGCATTGGAGAGAAAACAGCAAACACGAATTCTCTTTCTTTCAGACTCGCTAGGACTCACAGAAGACGGACAACGAGCAAGCAAAAGTTGACAAACCCCTCGGTACATTCTCAGTTATAGGATATAAAGGTATTGTAAGATCCGCGAAAATATCTCGGATGCAAATTGAGCATCATAAAGGCATTTTCTTGGTCTCCAGCAGAATAACCTCTCACAGTTTACACACAAAGTGTCTTCAAAATTGAAAAGGTTGTCAAATTTAATTGAAAAGAAATATCGGGACAAGCAAGAGAAATGGAGTCGTATTTTATAAAACACTAAAATGGATTTGTGTTTGGTGTATTTCGCATAAGTTATATAGCCGCCGCATTTTGTACATAATTGTTCTGACATATATTAAACCGCCGTGTATTTTTGTCACTAGACCTAATCGGTAGCAAGTAATATTTTTAATTACTCTGAGGTCATCAAAGAGTTGCTTGCAACGAATACACGCCCGATGCATATACGTGCGGAAAGTGAGTCGTCAACATTCATATATAAGCCATGTAGAAGTATTGTGACTGGTAATCTTGGTATAGTGAGCAATGTGGACCTTAAAACACTCCTGATGAAGGGACCAAAATATGGAGAGCAGAGGAATATCAATCCCATGGACGACCAAAACCTAATCCTTAGCGCATTTAAACGGTACGTTGTTGAGTGACCGAAGTGAGAAAAGGTAGAGCCTACAGTACTCGCTGACTGGTTGGATCTTGCCAAAGGCAAGGTTGTCGATACTATTCGCCACATCGACAGAAATACCCTTCCCCAACAAACTAACATTGAGAGACTCTATGGTCCTATAAGTTCTAGTCGACATCCAAGGTCAATTCTTTATTGTTCCAGCAGACTAGACCCCAAGTAATATAATGAAGTTGAGTATGGCTATTCCACCTGTTTCTGTATCGACTTACTCCTTCTCTGAAATTGCTTTGGAGAATATTTATTCAACAAACAGGAGCAGTTTCTCAGGGAAAGAGTTAATCCCCTTCCTACCACTCATTCACAAATGCACAAAACATCATAGAGAGCTAGATTTATAGGTGCTTCTAGAAATTGTACAACTAATCTCCTGCACACTTTGTTAACAAGATACCTGCCAGCAGTTAAATCATTATGGGAGAATTAATGTGCTGCAATTTTAATAAATTCAGATGTCGAATGCATGTGGATGCCTAAAACCTAAAAAAGTACTATGGAAAAACTAGATAGTAAGGGACATACATGTATACCATATAGACATGTGTCCACTTGGGATTTCTAGACTCTCTATAATACTTTTCCTCAACAGGAAATCATTGAACACCTTAGTTCATTAATACTATCGGTGTTCAATAAAACTAGTATGTCAATGTCAGAGGGCATTTCTTCAGTTTTGCTCCACGTGAAGGATATCACTCTTGCTTTTTTAATTGTTTATAGAATTGCTTGAATTTCTCACTAACAATATCTATTTGGAATCGGCAATACCATATACAAACAATGTATAGGTATCCCAATGGACACGAATTGTTCACCACTTTTGGCAGACAGATGTCGTATGAATACGCCTATACACAAAAATTGTCCAAAGATAACTGTTCCAAAGCCCTATCATTCTTATCCGCCAAACGATATATGTAGACGATCTCCTAGCACTCGATAATCCCTAAGGAGGCTGTGAAGGATATATATAACTCCCTTCACTGGATTTTAGGAAAACAGACGGAACATCATATTTGGACTTAAATCTTCAAAATAATGATGAGGGCTTTCTCTCACGTCGACTCCAAGTGAGGAGAGACGATTACAATTTTGGCATAATAAACTACCATTTCTGGATAGCAATATTCCAGAAGGACATGCACACATGGCGTATACAGATATTGCCTGGTAGATCATATGCTAGATCATGGGCAGACTTTGACGATTCCAATCAACGCCACTTAATAATATTGCAGAAACAGGGCTATATACAACCAAACGCCTCCATTCAAAGTTTCTCGAAGTCTGTGATAAATATCGTAAACTGTCGAAAAACTAGGATCCGCTTAACCCGGGGCAAGGAACCGTTTGAATATAATGTGTTTTACATCTCCATGTTATTCGAATGAGTTGTCACAATCAAAGCTTGAATGAGACACATACTCTGGAAAAAACATGGAAATTTATTTGGATAAAGAATAATGGTCAGTGATTAGGATTTTATGTAAAGAACATCATCACGTCTTGCGGACATCATTGTAGTTTACCGCTCTCTTGTAATAATCCATCTTGTGTTTTTATTACTTTTATTCGAACACATTTAGAATTGGTCACACGAAATAGATATTTCTATTATTGACGCGGAAATCCTTTTATGGGCGACAACTGAATATTGAATGTCGGATCAAATTTAATATACACCTATGACAAGGAAATATCCATGTAATTAGTATTATTTCATACCTGCAAGTTTGGGATGTTATGTCCCGTGATTATGGCAATTCGCGTGTGGATGCGAAACGTCGTTAGAGACGACGGCTAGCCAGTGAATGTCCGACTTGGCGCTTGTACTGAACACCAGGACTGAACGGTTAGTGTTAATGAACACTTATTAAAGGTTTTACTTAGGAGATTACCCCGTCAATAGAACTAAAAACATAGAACATCGAGACTGGAGAATGATGACCTTTCTTCTAGGATCAAGCCTTCCCTTGTTATATATTTGTATTCTAGGACAGCTTGGATTACGGAGCTAACACGGCTCTTTCGATCATTGGCGCAGAATGTCGTTGTGACCATTAGCCATCTACCAGTAGGTCGGATGTGTGACCAAAATGTTAGAGATCAATGGAAATATCAAGTCAACTTATTCCATACCTGAGTAAATAGACACCTGTATAATTCAGTTCACATAAGATGGCAACATAACACCCCGACCCATACACCCTCACATAGGATGTCAATTAACACCCAAACTTATAACCAAAAGTAGTAATTTTGAAAAAAATGGCGAAAACATCACTTTTCTGGTACTCCACATGGCCGCCATTTTGAATTTACATATGATGCTCTTCTCTTCACAAATAGGCTCAAAATGACCCAATTTGATAAACTACAAAGTCACGGAGTGTCAGCTCTCATTTTTTGTCATTCCGGAGATAGCACAGAAAGATTGGTAGGGTTTGGTAGGGCTAATTAACTCACTTATGAGTGTTAGCCTTGGGACAAGTCATTTTATACCCCTTTAGCTGAGTGTATAAGATAAAATCATATAACAGTAGAATATAAAAAATGGGTAATATTTGCCTTACTGAGATCATCATAGTTGACATTCAATGTCCCAATTTAGTATTCACTTTGTACCACACAATGTTGATCGAAATAGTTCTCGAAATATCATGTTTATATGAATATTTCTTACAGATAAATTTGTATCATGATACCAAAATGTTTTCAACGTTGATTTTCATTACATATCCTCTAGATATTTTCCGCAATTTTCATCTGAAATGGCTTATTTAAGATAAACATCTTTCCATATGTATAAATACTAATCTGAAGAAAGAACGGAAATAATACATGATAAGAGAATAAACAGAGCCAGAGTAGGACAATAATCCGTATAATTTCATTAGATTACTATGCGAAAAATCAACTACCGATCTACTTTTACCTTCAGTTATGATAAAGACAACGCAGTTTATCGACATAATAAATAACTCACCAGATCGTAAGGCGGAAGGACCAATGCGATTCAGTGGACGGTTTTACTGAGAAAGATATACTCAGATCGGCTTCAAAGATATCTTGATTCTGTTTACAGAAAGTTCAAGACTAGGTTTATAATGGTTAGCAAATAAAAGGATTATGAAAGTGGATACTTTGGTAAACAGAAATGCATGTTGATGCGTATTTCACCCTACCGTCCGGAAGAGTGCGAAATAATACCTGAATGATGAACAAATAAGACATGGTGTTCTCAAAATGTGTATTCAATGGAAATGTTTGTCACCTCTGGGCGTAATGTAAATCCTACGTGCTAACTCATTTGGACTTTTTGTTCACCATTGTCCTGACTAATTCTCGGGCAAGTGGAAGGTATACGTATACAGGAATTACAGCGAACCCCACCCAACGTCCCCGTGGGTGTTTCATAAATTTCACATATTTTATGGTTACGTGCAATATTACTGGTATTATACATATAGGCAATACATATCGTAGACTTCAACGAAACATATAAAAAATAAAAATAAATAAATAAAACTAAAACACGCTAACAACATTAGTCTTTTATACTAGTGAAATTCCAATCAGAAGTTTGTATTTGGCTTCTCTCGTTGTGTTTCTAAATTGTCATGTGCGGTTCATGAATATTTCATATGCGAAATATTTTGAAGTCGATTCCCATGGTGCAATTTGTCGCAAACAGCTGGTTTTAGTCATGTTATAGAGTAGAATCGAATATAAATTGTACTGTGTCATGCGATTATTTCGCTTTCTAAAACGGGCATTATTCTACATGCATGCCCCTAACCGTATTGGTTTAAGATCTGGGCGATTTGCGGTACACTGAAGCCTATGGGGGAGGGCAGATTTCACCTCATCCCTAAATATGTTCGTTATCCATTATTCGTTAATTTATCTGCGGAAAATCAAACATTTTGAAGAAAATTGACGAAAGGATCACCTTTCTGGTACCCCTACATGACCGCCATTTTGAATTTACCCGTGATTCTCTACTCGGAAATTTGTGCAAATATCATCTGTTACAAAGTCGCATAGATTTCAGCTTTCCAGTTTCTGAGTTTCGGAGCACGGAGAAAAGTTCACTGGGTGGGTGGGGGCAGAATCCCCATCCTCCCCCCATAGCCAGATAGGTTTAACATTCAGAGTATAAGAGTCACTGAGACATATATGCTCGTGAAAGCAACTAGGAATTTCATTTCATCAAAAAGTGTATGACAGATAAAGATTTCAGGAATATCATATCCTGTAGCAGGTAGTGTTGAGCATTGTTCATAAAAAAACCCAGAGACAATGCTATGCATGAAGACATCGAAGATGACTATTGCTCCTCTAGTTAACCTTCGGCAAAACCGCGATCGAAGTTAGACATAGAGTACAACCGTCGTGTCGGGCATCTATTAAGCAGCCATCGTCCAGAATGTTCGCTTCAATACTCCTACTCGAACGATATATTTAGATGCATGACATTATTATCACCTTCGAAGACATGAACTAAAAATATGAACACAAGTTAGTTTGATTATTTTGCTAGATGAATGCGGTCAATATGTTTCAAATGTTCAATTTGGAACAAAACTTTGGTATTTCTCAGCTGCGATATTATAGGACTGTTACTTCAGCTTTTACAGTATTCCTGGCTTCGCGGTACAATGTCCCATTTCCTTTTACCAATATGTACACAAGCGATAGAGTATACATTCAAACAGTAAATTCCGTACCTCAATGCGTGGTGAACGGGAGACATGCGCGATTAAGCGACTTATGCGACAATGAACACATAGACGCAAATCTTTAGAGAATCTTAAATTCTTACTCGAAAACGAAATCATGAAGAAAAGCATATCCGTCTCGATACTGTTTATTTTTACAATTTACTTAGTTTCATCTGTGGAAATAACACGTACTTTCTCCATAAGGCACATTCCCAAGTTTGACAGAGACAGCGCTTACACCCACCAATCGACCAATATCCGGATAGTAATGATAGTAATATGTACATAATGACAAACAATTAATCTGTTGTGTGTACCGGAGAAAACCCCACTTTTTTTAAGTCAATTTTAATTTCCTCGATTCTGCTAAAAAAATTGTGATTCATGTAAAAAGAAGATACCCAAAGTTTACACTGTAAAACCTCACAGTCAAAAGTGACGCAAAACAGCGTCGACAGTCGCTTGAAACTGAGTTTTTTGCCCTTTTTTATGGGTTATCGAATATATTAAGTCGGACGCTTTTAATATATCTAAACTTTGACAACTTTAGAAAAAAGTCCCAATTTCACACATCCGTCGAATCTGTTTTCCGTTACGGTACTTATGACTGTGAGCTTTTACAGTTTAAAACTGTAAAATTACCCCAAAATGTATAATTGCAGAAATTAGCAGTGGCTCCACAAACGTCAAAGTATGAGAGATCTCCGCTCAGGTTAACGCAACGGATTCATTACAATTTTTACCTTCATGAAATAAATTTGATACCTTAATCCTAAATAGTTTTCATACATCAGATATGGTATAAAAGATCCATCAACATTTACAAATCCATTTCGTTTGAGAAACATCGTCAAATGTGAACACAGTTGTAGCTTCTTTTCTTATATTTTACCCCAGACATCGACTGCCATATTCACGAGGTAATCACTACCCTTTAGGTGTACCACGCCTGGGACACAGACAGGTGACCAAAAGTTTATTCCAACCCAAGTCATGTTCATTCTCATAACATTCCTCCTTGGAGATTGTCAGACAATGAAATACTTAAAACTGTCTACACGGCAGATCAGAGCATGTACCGTGACGTTTTACCAGAGCGGTCTTTTCAAAGATTGAATTTATGCCTTTTTGTGCGGCACTTCAAAACTGAAAAATTGTCCTTTGGAGAAAACTGAAAGCTAGCGTTGATGGATCCCAGTTCTTCAGTCTGATTAAAATAAGACATGGTTGTCGCTCCAAAGGTAAAGCTCAAAGGGCTAGCTTAACCCAGTGGTGTTGTGATTTATTGAGATAGTTCAGGAAAACTAAAAAGCAAATGCAGCCTATATTACAATCCCATTCGTTTAATTAGTTAATTATACTTTACCTGTTGTCAAAATATTGGAGAAATCTGTCTTTTCTGCTAGCTGTCAAACGGGAAAAAAGAAAACGTGTCACCATCTTGCAGAAGCATCCTCCCAGTAGCTCATATAACGTTACGTATTTTTCCTTTAGTGAAAACAAGTTTTGGCATGAATACAATCGTTTCATATATTCTCAAAATTCTTCAAACGCTCGTTATTTATGTTCAATGATCTGAAAAAAGGCTTCACTAAGTGCGGAATGATGTGTTAACTGCCAGTTTCTCCAAGGCGCGCATAACATCCTAATATTTGAGGAATAACTGTAGTTAATTTATATTCGAAGTTGTGTCTGACACATATTCAGCCTGCCCATGTATTCGAGTCATGGTCTTGCAAACAACAAGTCAATCGAGCATACTGATTGCGAGTTAGCTTTGATTATATCACTGACATTTATCGTCTAAAATTTTGCAAAATTAGCAAATTAGCACACATAGCACATCTTCTAAACTAACTTTCTTACATCTGCCCTTCATCTGCCTTTAATACCTGGTTGATAATTTGGGTAAGTGCACGCCACTGTCGATGGAAAAAAACATGCAGGTGTTATTGGTAAAATTGAACCTCCCTTTATTATTATTATTTTTTTTTTTTTTTTTTTTTTTTTTTAAATTTAATGAATAACTGCTTTCGCTATTTTAAGTGAGTGAGTGAGTGAGTGAGTGCGTGAGTTCGGGTTTAACGTCGGGTTCAGCGCTATTTCGGCCATACAGCGACGATATAACTAACTACGATATGATTAGCTGGACATGTGTGACTATCCATGTACAACATTATGAATGATCGTTTTCCGTTTTTTCATATATATCTGTAATAATTATGCTTATTTGGTACACTAACTGATAAGGGAACGAAGTTCATCAACCGATGAGCAATCGCGCCGGCAATTTTTCTACTATTTACGAAAGGTTTTCAGCAAAACTTACTTCGTTGTTGTTGTCACGTTAACAATAGACACTGCATGAATTGGAGCGATATGCAAGAGGTGGAGGAAAATTGACGTCTGGTGACTAAAAAGCAACCATATGACTCTACAGGAAAGCATCCCTCGGCACCTCATTCAGATCCGAGAATACGGTGGATTCTCGGAGGTAGCATGAATATCTCAGCCGCGCTTTTATTGCAGATGTTCATGTGAGGACTATGAAGTATCCACACGGTCCCTACCACCGGCTTATTTGGAATTAGATACGCTAGCTCGGGAGGTGTGATGAAAGACCAGCTCAAACAACTCATCTGTTGTTCATGGATGAGCATCGTGGACGTCTGATGGAGAAAACGCCTCAACATGAGACTTATTTGTAACATATAAACCTTCAGTAAGCTCAAAATATCAAAACGAATGAACGAGTATTTAGCAATAATTAGAGAAGTCATTCTGAAACTAGTGCTTGGTGGCCATGTTGTGAACATGTTAGTTAAGTGTGTCTGTGACGTGAAGATATCCCATGTTTACTCATGTTTCAAACTGACTGTAACTGTTTGTGTAAATAACGGATCGAAAATGCATTAGATGTCGACTGAACTTCGGTAGGGCAGACGGTAGGTCATTCAGGCAAGACAATATGTGATGGATAAAAGGATGTGCAGATCTCACAGCAATGTAATGTATCTGACATACCTCATCAGAATAACGAGAAATCTGAGGTGAGAGATGGAATCTCAGACGGAATGAAGCTGCCTATGGAAGCAGTCAAACCTGGGATATAAGGGTCATACTAATAAATGTTCTTCTTCCTTGCTCAGCATCTGTTTCATTGTGAAAAGACACACTAAACAACAGCTGGAAATGATCCATTGTACAGAATTATTGATGGCGGACTACATCAAGGGTTGATCAAGGCTACTTTTCTGCATGTACAGTGCCAGGGGTGTATGAAAAAGGTGTCTTTGGGAAGTAGTGCCAAGATTGAAAGTAGTGACAAGAAGAGGTGAACCCACGGAGCGCAGCGTGTGAGAAGCCATGTTCCCTGGTGGGGGCTGCTCGTGAAAAAGAATGTTTAGCAACACTGAACATGGAATAGTCTTTTCTGTAAGATGTGTGAAGTTGGTGTACTGGAGAGTGGAGACTATGACGAAGGTATTCCAGCCATCACCGTAATTTGTAATGGAGGCTGAAGCAAACATTCTCACAAACAATTCATCTTCGGTTCCAGAAGTGGTAAATTAATACATATTTGCTACATTTGTTCCTTCACGAACCTAATCCGCATACCTGTTTCAAACATTGGACATAAAGCCCACAGTCCGTGGAATCAGATGTCTTTGTTGAGGAGTTTCAACAATCTGGGACGATTCGTGGTTTGTGATACATAACAGAGATTGCCTGTGGGGATTTGTCTGTGTACACTCAGATCCAAGAGACGATAGCAATATGAGGAGCTGGAGTGGCCAAAGAGGAATGTGCGAACAACACAAGTAAATGCGTACGGTCGTTGTTGGTAAATCCGTACGGTCGTCGTTGGTAAATGCGTATGGTCGTCGTTGGCAAATGCGTACGGTCGTCGTTGGTAAATGCGTACGATCGTCGTTGGTAAATGCGTGCAGTCGTCGTTGGTAAATGCGTACGGTCGTCGTTGGTAAATGCGTACGGTCGTCGTTGGTAAATGCGTACGGTCGTCGCTGGAGATGAACAACCATTTTACAATGGTAATGGAAAACCGACAAAGAAGCTCAAGGGGTGCATTCGACTGGTCCGTGGTCTGCGCTGTGCTATAATTACGACGTTTTTCGCAACCATTCAAAGTGTAGTGAATTCTGTAAGGCATGGAATAGAAATTCTCAGTGGAAGTGGCAGATGATGTAGACGCATTCATTCCAACAGTTGACATGGATCCATCAGCAGGAGTGTTCAAAGACCAGAGCACGCCATTGGTTGATGGGTATCAGCAAAAGAAGTGACAGCATGAGAAAATACAAGACTTCACCACTCCTCTCTAGATGATAAAACGAAAACGAATATAAATGTCATCCTGGATCGATTTGTCAACAAAGTGTGGACGGCTTATTAGCAACAGTACAACAACTTTGTTCGAATCCTGGATGAATGTGAGGGTCAAGTATTTCGACCGATATGCAAGAGGATCGTGGCATGCACGTTATTACAGGGATGACCTGACAGACACTTTCGGTTTCTACTAGTCTCCACACAAATATGGGAATTTGTTACTGGAACCAAATCTAGAAATCTGTTAAAAGTATTGTATCGCCAGCGACATCGAGAGTTTTTTTCACATAGGCAACAACGGTCCAAGCTCGAAAATCAAAGCCCGGAGCTGGAAACTTGAGTGCAGACAAGTTAGCTATCATCGAAATTCTAACGAAGGATCAGTCGCGATATAACATTTGGCGTGCAGAAAGGAAACCTCACTTGACAGCTTGTATCATTGCTGATGTAGCGAAAGGGAGTACTGCCAGACGCGTAGAATCCCTTGACCGTAGTATCCTGCCTTTCAAGGTATGGTCTTCGAGAAGAGGACAACAAAATACAGGAGTACATTTTGTGGAAGACAGACCGGGGTAAAGAATGTTCAGGTGTACAAATTGGGGTTGTTAATCACAATAGATACACCATGCCTGGCTGCTTCAACTAGTGGGAGGGTAACCAACATCAAGGACCTGGATGAATTGCAGAGACACGGCTTATTCAGATAAAAGTATCTGCAGCAAAATAAACCGATAAGCCTCCAGCACGCTACGCAAGCCATTCCTGGTTTCTGCCTTGAAATAGTTGATGGCCATCACCAATTGAAGAGATCCCATAGTTACTATTATCAGGTACAGGGGCAGCTGAATATACTTGAATGTGATTGGACAACTTTCGTTGTTCGAACAACTAAACTGTACCATATACATCTGGAACGTTACATAAAACCGAAGTCGGTTGTCTTCTATCAGAAGACATACTGCCAGAATTGGCTGATGCATGGCCGGGAGCTTGGTGTTTGGGTGGGTGATATGATTTTGGTTTATTATATTTGCTTATATCTGCATGTAAAATACACGAACAAGCAACATTGCAGATCAGGTACATATATACTACATTATTGCTTTTATACAATGACACATGCTCTCCATAGTATGTGAAAAACGGCATACTTCCGGTTTTTCACCCAGTGACGTGGAACCGCATGTGTACATGTAGTATATCAATAAATTAGGTCCCTGCAATACGGTAATGCCATGGAAACTTACTATTGCTATTGTCTGCATTCATCGATATGTCTTTTAAAAGTCTTCACGTTTACCAACATTGGAATTTCTTTACATTCAGTGTGAAGAAACCAAGTCGAATGCAAAAGTGAAAGGCAACTATAAAAGACAAAGGCCTGCACCAGCCGCTCCGGGTACCACATTTCTCTCGTCACTTCAGCCAACAACATCCAGTATCCATCACCTCTAAGGTCTGCTCCACCTCGCAAGTCAACACGACGGTTGACATAATGTTTGTTGGTCGAACCATTTTCATCGAACAAATATTGACAACTCGAGGACTTCAACACAACAAGGTAAATACAATCTGCATTTACATGCATGAATTCCCTGATTATATTCATTTTTAATTGTGTACTGTGACACACTTGTTACCTCCTACACATGTATGTTTTCTGTAATCTGATACCATCCTACTACAGGATGGTGCTTCATCCATCCCATTTATATCGACTGTTATGGCTATTCCATAACATTGAGGTATATCTTTATGAGAGATATCGCTGTAGCGTAGCTGTAGATGTGTTATTACTCTATTTTTATGTTACATTCACAGGTACTGCTCTAACAGTGTCACCCGGAACTGAAGGTCAGGCCCGTGCTGTCCATGATGTCAAAAATGAAGATGGCCCCTCGTCTAAGGTGGATGATCTACCTGGAAGTCTTACTTCTGAAGTGTAGCGATATTTGTAAGTACATGTATTAAATGAAGTATTTGCAAATTGACGAAATGTTATGAATGGGTGTGTCACGCCTCTTGGCAGGCATAGCATCCTCTATATGTATTCAATTTCTAAACATTGCCTTATAAAGGTATAAACTCCTGTGAAAACATATCTTTACATAATTGTCGATAAGTAAGAATGATGATATACAGGTTCATTCTGGTACAGGAAGTACATGTGCAGGCCTTGATACACGTCATACTTCCCATGTCACACTTTAACTTCATTATTCAATTAATCAATGGTATATTAATTTTATTTATAAAGATATTCTTGCCTTCTTTGTCCATTGGCTTGGATGCATGGTGTATAAGTTGCCGAAATAACATGAAAATAATAAAGTATACATGCTCAAATCTACAAAATTCTGTTAGTTCCTATATTTAATAATTGTTATAAAATTGCTGTTTCTGATATCCTATCCTCCCAAGACACCAAACTATTCCTGTCTCAGTTGGAATAGGAATAGATGGCCTTTGTCAATGTATAAGTCAGACTCTTCCTTCAATTCTCCTTTGTAGGATGTTTTATCATGTTACAAATAACTTTGGTTGGCCAAATCTGTAACGACTGTGTCGACAATGTGCAGTCGTTGAACAACTGTAGGAACTATATGACATGCACACATTATCCACTAAACAAATAGTGATGACTCCAAAACTTTCAAGCCTTGTTTTGATGGTAATTTAAGACACTCTGCAAAATAGTATGATTAGTAAATGTACCATATGTACACTACTAGCATGTAGATAAGCTCATATATTGATGATCAGCGAAGTTTTAGGTTTAGGCTGCTGTTTAAGAAATAATTTTCATAGGCGTGCTCAATGGTTATTTTACGCACGGTTAGTGCGGGAAAGTTTATATTTCATAGCAAAGTCAATAAATAAAAATATACAAAAATAAAATATATAGACTTTCCCAATCTAACCTTGCGTAAAATAACCATTGAGCACGCCTATGAAAACATTATTTCTATTCTAATGTACTACTCAAATTGATTATCAACAAAGATTATAATGAAGGGTTGAACAAATAGGGTAAACTTTGATAACCTACTCCCTTTTGTTGAAAAACTCGTCCACTGATATTGGCACAATGTTCCCGTGTCAGTTGGCATCGTGCCAATATCATTGGATAAGTTTATTTGGTCTCGAGAATGGGGAGCGATTCTGTCAGCTGATGCCGGCTTTATGGAACGTACGCTGATATAGGTCTATTTGTGTCGCTTCGTTAATCAGTTTCACGATGGAAACAAAAGGCGTGAGAACAAAATTCCTTCTTCCGATTAATTTGTTTGTTTTATTGGATTGTTACTTGTATAAGAGCAGACGCCCCTGTTCTTACCAGGCTTGTGAGATAGAATCTCCCAAATGAACACCTGCGATTGACACGTGGACCTTTCACATAACCGTGCTAAAACGTAACTTATGTCTATAACAACTTTCTAACTGTGCATTTATTGAGTGTTTTAGCACAGATGTGTGAAATGGGTGGGTGTGATGCTGGGTCGACATCGGGCCTTACAGACTAGTCTTTTGTGTTAATTGCCGTCATTTACATCTAACGACGATACAGCTCACCAATCTCCAATGTACGAGTTGTCACAGCGAAACAGCTCACCAATTACCAGTATACGAGTTGTCAGAGCATTTCCATCATAGCTCTCTAGATTTGTATCTAATACCGCTTATGCCGGTGCTAGGGGCGTGTGGTCATATCATCCAAGTTGCCACATGAACAGGTACAATAAAAGCGTACCTGAGATACAACACATATCACGAATCGTTAGATTCTTGGTATGTGCTTTAGAATAGGTTTACCAGAAGACTATTCTGTGAAGTCATGTGACGCAGTCAGTATGTCGGCACTTCTTCCCACTTCCCTTATATGTGTTGTAATGTATATGTATCAAGATTCTATTTCACAAGTCGAGTGAAGAAAGGAACGTCTGTTTATACATATTATGGCGCGGGCTTCGTTGACGCTCAGGCGTGTGTAGTGTATAATAGCTTTGGTACTGTTCAGAGTGTGTCATAGGGAACTAATGGTCAGGCGTCTGTAGTGCATGAGGTGCTCAGATACTGGTTTGAGTGTGTCACACGGAACTGATGGTCAGTCGTCAGCGGAGTATGACGTTCACAGGTATTGTTCTGAGTGTTTCACGGGGAGCTGATGGCCAAGCGTTTATAGTGTATGAGTTCAAATGTGGGCAGGTGTGTGTATTGTATGAGTTCCAGTATGGTCGGGCGTCTGTGGTGTATGAGGTCCAATAATGTCAGGTATCTGCTGTGTATGAGGTTCAACATGGTCAGGCGTCTGTAGTTGCATGGTCCAATATGATTATGTGTTTGTTGTGTGTGAGGCCCAATATGGTAAGGCCTCTAGTGTATGAGGTCCAATATGTTCGAGCGTCTGTAGTTTACGAGGCCCAATATGATCAGGCGTCTGTGGTGTATGAGGCCCAATAAAGTCATGTGTTTGTTGTGTGTGAGGTCCAGTATGGTAAGGCCTCTAGTGTATGAGGTCCAATTCGCTGAAGATGACTAATTCTAGGAGGAGATGAATTAAGTGGAGATTTGTATTTTGGATGTGTATTGAATGTTTGTAAGTATTCCTTATCTCTCATCTCACCAGCATTATGCCACGTTTACATTTAACATGTATTGAAAATGGCTGTTCTAATATAGGCCTTAAGGTTACTGTATCAGGTTACTGTATCCAAACAAACTCTACATTTTCTGAAAGTCCTTGATTCAAGGAATTTAGATAAATAAATAACTTTCTCGAATTTATTACAAGAATCGATTTATTTAAAGATAAATGATGTCATTTAGAAAAATATAGTCCTCAAAATCACGCGCTAAAAACTCTCTCAGTTTTCATCAAACAAACCTCCTTTTTGGAATAATGAACTTTACCATTTGAATAAAAATAGGTTGCGTCATTTTTTTTAGTTAGGGCCTAGAAATCATGTAAAGTTGAAAGATTGAAAAAATCTACAAAAACTCGACCCCCCCCTCCACTAAATCATAAATAATTCACGAACAGGGACGAACTTAATAAAATTTGAGGCAAGCTTTTGAAGATCTACATGATTGGAATATTGTGTCCAAAGCTCATGTTTGTACATCAAATAGCAAGAGAGAAATTAGAACAGGAAAAACCACTTTTTGGCAAAAAACTAAACGGAGAAAACGGCCAAAAACCAATCAGCACTGCTGCACCATGAATGGCTTGAGTTTTAAAAGTCATGTTTGTTTACTACAATGCACTAATTTTCATAATGTCTCATTCCCCCAACTTGTAGGCTTGACTGTGTACTCTGGTATAAGACTATTCTGACATAAAATTTGTGTACATATCAGCCATCTGGATACCATACTTTTCCTGTATCAATTACCATAGTTCCAGCTCTTCAGCAAAAGTCCTCTCTAACCCAGAATATTGAGACCTACAGATAATTTTCAAAAATATTTTTAAATTTCCTCTCACTGGTTTTCCTTGCAAATGTGATCTATGTCAATGTCTGTTTAATCCTTGCTTTTTGGTCCTTTGTAGGCTGTCTTTCCAATTCCTAAATAAATTTGACTGGTCGGAAGTGACACACGATCATGGTAAGTTTTTTTTTCTATTATCCCAGTCGTTCAGGATTGTATTGTCAATATATAGCATTTTAACAAGTTTAGGAAATATGTGCCATGCAAGCAGCAAACTGTAGTTCCCTATCGGCATACTGTTTTCATCACGTTCATGAATATTGAGTAATAACATCAAGAATACTGGTTTAATGAGCCCTTAATCAGAAGAAATCGGACACAAGCTCGGATAATACGTACCAATCAAGCCGGAGCTGGAGGTCGCATGCTCATGCCATTTAACGTTGTGATATGACTGAAATATTGTTAAAAGCGACGTTAAATCATATTCACTCACTCACACTCGCCATTCACGAGGTTCACATGAACAGCTACAATAACAGCGTGGCTTGGCTGAAAATCATCTCAGGGATCAGTTTTGGTTCTTGTGATGTTTATAGAAATATACTCTAGTCTGACAAAAAAATACAAATCTATTATTCGTTAGGCCTACAATGTAATGTACCTTCCTGTACATGTTACCGAGTCCACAAAGACCTCAGTCCTGGCCCTCAGTCTAGTTTCAGTATGGTAATTTATATGTAAATGATCACCTCGCAAGGACAGTGGACATCACTCGGGACAATAAGTGGCCAGGCTCTTCTCTCTATAATGAGTGGTAATGAGTATGGTGCGTTTCAAAGGCAAAATGTGTATGTTTATTCAACCCAGAACAAATATGCTGGGTAAAGCCGAAGAAGAAATTACACATAGATTAGATGTATAAGCAAGGAGGTGAATTCTTCTTGAATTTGACCCTAACCCTTTCTGGCCTGGATTTTTGGGGTCCTGTCCAGGACTGTGGGGGGGTGGGGGGCATTTCGGCCCTTTAAATATTTTTCTGATCCCTTGAGCTAGGGAGCTGAAACCTACCAGACTATACCCTTGGGTCAAGCTCTACCAGAACATTGTTATTAATCCAAGACGGCTGCCATGATGACGTCACAGTGACGTCATTTAAAAACCATTTCTTTGTGGATTTCTCAGTCAGATTTTTCGATTTGTGTGTTTTTGTCGTAAAAACTGCATGATAAATTAGTAAATAATAATCTGATGTGAAATAAAATAAGCTTTGCTCATTTTTTTCTCGCAGAAAAGCAGGAATTTTGAAGAAAAATTTCGAAAACTTCAATGGTCCTCTGCTCTACGGGGTTATGCAAATAGGCTCAAAATGACCCCAATATACTAAACTAAAAAGTAACGGAGTGTCAGTTCTCAATTTATGTCGTTCTACAAATAGCATAGAAAGATTGGTAGGGGTCCATAATAGGGTGGTAGGGTTAAAGTGTTTCTATGTTGGTGTTTATTGGTATGCCCATAGCCATATGAAAAGCGAGGGGTCCAGGTTCTAGGGATACACACTCACGCAGACAGACACTCTATCGTTTTATTATTACGTTAACTGCCTATACAGATAGTCAAATCAGTTGTTCGGAACACTGCAATAATGGTTTTCCTCATCTATAGAAACCCGTATATTACTAATAGATACGACTGAAATAGAGGGAAAATTATTTTCGGAGACATTTTGAAAAAAAGTAACGGATGTGTCATCTAGCATGATTCAGCGTGCATGGTCCTCGCCCGTCAATTTTAGCATCACCTCACAACCAGCCTTAAACCGGTTATTGACAATCAGTCTCTCACGTGTGTCAGCCATAGACACGTCTGTGGTTGTGATAAACCACTAAAGACGTATTGTAAAACGTCGAACTGAGTAGGTCAGTTCACATTAGCTACACCTCATAACACTACTAACCATTGAATTCATCACCAAGAACGTCTAGATATCGATATAATGTGTTCACGCATTCACAACAAATATCACGAGACTGTTCCTTTTTGAGAATTATTTAAGGCGAACATCGAAATGCGCAAAATAAGCCCCAGCGTCTACATTATGCATATATATATATACTAAATATACTAAAGACGGTTACTCTCCTTCTATATTTTTAAACAATTGGAATATATCAAAATTGACACGGGACCTTCCAATTGAGGTGGATTGCTAATCAATTTTCATAGTATTGCAACTTTGTGTATTTTTGGCCAAATAAAAGACCTTCATCAAATAACTTAAATGCAGAGTAAATACTGGGATGTTTTATCGAGAGCCACATTTGAGGCGGCGCCACTTTGTGGAAGTATATACTAGCAGTAATTTCATGTTTGCATAAATTGAATGCTTCTAATATCGTGGTGTTCCCATTTGCCTGGTGTTTTCTTAAAACTTGAAACAAAGGTATGGTTTCAGAATATGTGAAGAAGTATGTATGGTCCTGTGCGAATTGAAGAATTAGGGCATGTCTACATATTGTAACATTTCTTAGCCATACTTTCTTTGCTAATATTCCGGTACCGGTTAACATCACAGTACTGAAACTACCAATAATATCTAGCTTTGATCGATAAAGTGTTATTCTAGGATTTCATGAATATCAATTCAAGATCAACGAAAATCGAAAATATCACCCATATTAGTTTGGTGGAGTGACATCGATGTAGTATTAACTTCAGGGTATGACTGTTTTGTGTGAGCTGACGTTAAGATCGAAATAGCATGGTGCTTTTCTTTGAAACGATTCTTTATGAATTTTGGTAACAAAATATATATCAACCAGATTTAGAGGATACAAGATTTTGTCCGCTAACGACCAATTCGTCCTGGAATATTTGCGATACAATACAAGCGTCTAGTCCGTCATTCAGTATTCAGCCGTCGCTCATTAAAGAATTTCCGCGTTCATAATACAATGATCTAGCACCAAATTAAAAAAAAACACACAACAATTATACTATACATAAACATGGGCTAGTTTCCTGCAAGAGAGAAGCGGTCAATAGATTTCATTGATGCCGACAAGACAGCATGCTGTTCCAAAAATATCAAACCCTGATAGCTGATCAGTATTATTAATCCATATGATTTTCGTTGTAAAGTCGCTATCTAAAGTATGATGTATCTCAGTCGTGCTTTGATTGTGACTGTTCATGTGAGCGCCATGAAGATCTTGAAGTGCATGGGGTCATAGGGTCCCTAGACCCGGGCTAAGCGGCATTAGACACAAGTTACGAAACATAACGTCATAAATCTTGCGCGCTATACTTGTATTTTGCTATCAGCATACGATATGTATCGCCAAATTTGAGAAACTTTGAGGGGAGTCACTTGGTGGTATAGCCCTGTTTTATAGGTTTCTGCGATAATGATTTGTGACGTTGATTAAAATCGTAAGATTCAAAACAGGATCTAGCAAATGCTACTAGGCGAGATATGTATACGCCATACGCAGGTTCCACTGGAATATTGCTGCCTAAAAAGGGATGGTGGTTTACGATGTCGAAATTGTAATCATCTCTTTTGTCGTAAAGTCGACGAGAGAGAAGACCCGCTTCATTTTTATGGATATATAGGTCTAAATATGATGTGCCGTTAGGGTTATTTGTAGTTTCCTTCGAATCCAGCGCAGGTGGATATATATCTTCCAATACGTCATTTATGTAGCGATTATTCACAGCGAGAAGATCGTCTATATCGCGTTTGTGAAGGAACGGGCTTTGAAATGATTGGTTTTTGAAAGCGCCTGCATATAGTCGTACTCATCAGAGAACAGATAAAGACCAGCAAAAAGTGTGCACTATGAGTACCCAGTACCTATATTCCGTTGATATATTGTGTTGCCAAATTTCACATAGATATTATTAATGAGAAATCCAAGCAAGTCCATAAAAAATGAAATATCCCATGAGTGATAACCCTTGTATGTATACGTGAAAATTATGTCCCACATCCTAGCATAAACACCATTTTGGCGGTATAATTTTGTTCTAGAGTTTTATTCGTATTTCAGTGGGAATATTGGCAAGGGTCTCGAATCGATTGCAAACAGTTCATAAATAGCCATGGTTGATTATATACGCTTACCTTTCCTATAAATTCCTCTAAAGATCCAACCTTCCCTGAAATCACCTTCGACTCTTTGGTGTCTGTTAACGTTCTGTGCGCAGGATACCACTGCACTAACTGCATCATCGGCACCACAATTAGCCATCACGACACACTATTCAGACTATTAAAAGGTATCATTCGTTAACATCCTTTTTGTATTTTTTGACAGTCCACGTTTTTTCTCAAGATGAGTAATCCGTAAATGTTATCGCATTTAATATAACAATTCGCACTCTCACCCTATATCAATGTACGCGTACCTTCCAAAACCTCAATGCAACGCTGCATCCGTGAAATAGAATTATAAAGCCCGTAGCACAATTCGCATTGTCGAATGTTAAGCAAACTTAAAATAGATTAATTTACTAAATCAAAGTAAAAAAATATTACGTTAAACACGCATTGTCTCTGTAACATGTGATGGATTGCATGTCGATCTTTCAAGATGTCACCACAAAAAGTCAATGTGAACATGTGACCTAATTGTATGAGTGCGTTGTACGGACTGGAAACTTCTACCGTGCTGTGGAATGAGCTAATAATATCATACTATTGGAACATCAGGATATTTACAAGAAATGAGGTGAGATCGTGACTCTATATCTATGCATTGAACCAGACAGGATGCATTCGACCTTTTCATTATTTCATCACACACTTTGGAACACACGTATATCATCAGGTTCACTTGATCTTTCTTATTACCTTCGTAATATCTCATGTCACAGGTTAGCATTATGTAGACATAGAGATCATGCCACAGTAACAATCTCATTATCGAGACAAACATCAATGTTTGCAAACAAACCATATGGAACTTTTGTATAATACCGAAAAAAGATATTCTACGAAACAATTGTGAAGAAAACTGAAAACTGCAAGAACGATATTTTCGCGATTAATACAACATTGAGAACATCATTGGTTTTTACCCCTCGACATGTCAGCTTCTACGTTCCTTCCATTCGTCTGTACGCCATTATTGTTATCTCATAATTCATACTACATATGATGCTGGCAATGGACCAGATGCCGATGAAAACGAATGAACTTGGCCAAAGTTTTCTAGGCCAAACTGTACATTTAAAGTTTTTCCAATGCTGTTTACCCAATCTCTCTTGAGGGATTGCTCCCAGCCTTCATAAAGTTATGTCATATCTGCTTCTGGCTACTGACCGGACGTCAATTTAACATGACTGACCTTGGCTTATATTTTTGAGATCAAATTTTAAGTTGAACGTAGATTTAATATTGTCAGCACAATACCTGTTGGAGGAAATTTAGCCAAGCTTCTCAATTACATTCCACCTGTCAGCTAGCAATGTTCCAATGTTCCCCCAATGTTCCACGGATCTAAATTACTGACCTTATCTATTTTCGCAAGGTCAAATATATTAAATGTAGATTCAATGGTGTTAGCCTATCTCTTGAATGATAAGAGCTATCATTTCCAAATCCACACCACAGATACATATGCTCACTGACCAATATCTCATTCTGACCGTGACATATTCTCAACTCCAAGATCAAATTATATCGTAATGCTGTTAGCACATAGTACATGTATATCAATAAATAGACAGTGAGCGAACTTCCCTAATTTAAACAACATATGCACCTGAATCTCAACACCCGAGGGGTTTTGGGCCCTTTGGGGTATTTTTAATACAACATCAACAGGATCACCACGCTTCCCTTCTCTTCTGTTGAAAAAGTTGAACCTACAGTACTCGATGATTGGCTGGCATCACCAAGAGCAAGGTCGTTGAAACCATCCGCCATACTGACAGAAGTACCCTTTCCCCAGCAAAACCAGTACCGAGAAACCTCAATTTGCTATTCGTCATAGTCCCAGCAGACAAAGCTCCAAGCAATATTACATATGTAAAAATTACTACTACCAGGTGCTGGTTAAGGAATTGAGTATAAGCACGCCATCATCGAATACGCCTACTTACCTCTCCAACTGTATTTACTCTGGAAGATTTATTTAACAATCACAAAACATTTTTCAATGAAAGAGGTGTTTCTCTTCCAACTACTAATAACGATATACCAAAAGTCTACTGAAATCCCAAAATGCATAAATCACCATACAAAGTTAGATTCATAGCTGGTTCTAAAAGCTGCACCACCAAGCTTCTTTTCACTCTCTTGACGATGGCATCTTGAGAAAGGTATTGTGCAACTATTTCCATAAACTCTGGCGTTGAATGTATGTGGATAGTGAAAAACTCAAATGTCTTACACGGGAAATTGATGCGAAAGGACACATACCGTACAGACACATACCGGCATGGGATTTCTCGACTCTCTATACTATAATAGCTCACCAGGAGCTTATTGACCCTTTCAGATCATTATTAGTATCGGTGTTCAAGAAAACTGATCGCCAATATGTTCATGACAGTAACCATAAAGCATTTTCGGCTGTACTACATACAAGATATATCATTCATGGAATGTTTCTCTGTTTTTAGATTTGTTTGATGAGTCCGTTCCTTGTCATTCGCCACACGCTATATAGACGATCGTCTCGTTATGGATAAACGCTGTATAAGTGACGCAGTGAAGAATATATATCCACCTGCACTGAATTTGAAGAAAACTACAGACATCCCTAACGACATTTCATATTTAGACCTATATGTCTATTTTAACCTCCTCACTCGTCAACTTCATGACAAGAGAGATGATTACAATTTGTATATGGTAAACTATCAATTTCCTGAAAGTAATATGCCCAGTGGGACCTGGATATGTCGTATACATATCTCCCCTATTAGCATTTGCAAGATCCTGGGGGAAATGTGACGACTTTAATCAACGTTACAAAACATTATTGCAGAAACTTGCATAACACGGTTATACCACCTTGCGCCTCAGCTCAAATTCGGCAATACATAGCGCATGGAGATAGCAAGTTACGAGGCTCAGCGTTGCGTGCAAGATCTATGGCATTACGTTTCGTGTCTAATTCCGCTAACCCGGGGCTTGGGATCGTATGATCTCATGTACTTCAAGATTAACATGATGTCCATATGAACAGGCACTATCAAAGCTTGACTGAGATACATCATTATCTAGATAACGACTTTACAACGGAAATCGTATGGATTAAAAATACTGTTTTGATATATTTCGAACATCATGATATCTTGCCGGCACGACTGAAACTTTAGACCGCTTCCCTCTTGTAGGAAACTAACGTGTATATTATGAGTGCTTTAATGGACGATGGCTGAATATTGAATGATGGGCTAGACGATTGTAGTCATTTGTCTTATATTTCCTATTGCATACAAAATTTGAATCTGGCAAAACACAGGTTATTTAAAAAAATATCTTCATTGAAATATATTTAAGGCTCATGCTCTGCAAATACAGAGGCATCGATAGAATCGAATACTTGTCAGTAATACGGATTTTATGCGAGGAACATTAAAATATCATGCTGAGATCATTGAAAGCCGTTAAATTTAGGAGTGCGCATGGTTCTGCGCAAGATGATGTAATCCGTATCTAAATAGTCCGAACGGTTGCAGAGATATTAGAGTTACAAGCCTAAACCTGATATTCAGGGATTTTATACAAATGAATTTTGGTGATGTTACCAAGTGAACTCAAGATAATGAGCTAAATATATGCTGAGATATTCACTATAACTGTAAGTGTAATCTCTTTCAAACCGATACATTGCTAATTTATAGCATTATAAAAGTTTGATTTTAGGAATTTGTACTTCGCAAATTATACGAAAATGAGGATAAAAACTCTCATGCGAGACACTATGGTCATGGAAATCGTTCTGAATTTACACATGATACTCGGCATGGAACTTCACGAGAACAAACTGAACGTTTTTAAAATGCCATCAACAAGCTAATAGTGATCATGATCATCATTCCAGTTGATTGAGACAGATGGATGCTGACAATGACAGTTGATTGAGACAGATGGATGCTGACAATGACAGTTGATTGAGACAGATGGATGCTGACAATGACAGTTGATTGAGACAGATGGATGCTGACAATGACAGTTGATTGAGACAGATGGATGCTGACAATGACAGTTGATTGAGACAGATGGATGCTGACAATGACAGTTGATTGAGACAGATGGATGCTGACAATGACAGTTGATTGAGACAGATGGATGCTGACAATGACAGTTGATTGAGACAGATGGATGCTGACAATGACAGATTGCATGTATCCACTTGTTTTATTACACGTTGCTTTCTACATTGACCCACATTTCTCAAGTTCTATGCAAATGCTCCATACATGGTCCATTTCATTTGTTCTCAGCTTATAATATCTCATCACAGCAACTGTACATGTATCAACGGCGATTTGACATTATGGGGAAAACCGAGGTTATTACTCGATGTGTTTACTCATTAACCAACTTAGACTTACTTGTAATTTTGTATTGTGTCGAGCCGCCAATATGGATTAAATATTGTATGACAACCGATGCGATTCACGATTTACAACAAAAACGCTTAAGTGAGCGTGATTAACCTTTTTTCACGACTGAAGAGCCAATTTTGTCTATGTATAAGTGAAATATGCACTTGATGACCCCTAGAACCAGAAATGTTTCATACAGGTATCCCCTATTTTAATAAAATAATGGTTGCTTTTACTCTCTGGGGTTGAGCGAAACCTACAAATAAGCCTCTCACTGCAATCTGCCCCTAGACAAGTTATTTTCCCTTCAATGGGCGTTGTTTATATATCGCCTGGTATGACGAATTCCCAGCTTGCCGCGAATGCCTTTTCACGTTTATTGTAGGATGGACTAACGAAGATTCTAATGAATTTCGATGATATATATTAATTGTGTCTATATTTTTTAGTTCAATGTTTTCAGACGGTCAGGCGGACTATGAACGTGTAGTGAACTGGTATCTTTTCTATCTTTGGTGCATCATGCCTACGCACAATACATGGATAGGTTACACTTTAGAGGAACAGATGACAGTAAGAGTTCTCTCCCTTACAATTCTGGAAAATCCTAAAGGTGATACTGTATGTACAGTGAACAAAGAGTCATGTTTTTTCGGCTTCATTTCGGGTTTGTTGTGTTTGTATCAACCGTACAATTATCCTATAATAGATACATATATCGAGAATATGTACTTCATTCTTACCTACCTTATCTGAATGTGGTAGTTAGTGAGATCTAATCTATTCTTTAAACGAGGTATGCGGGAAATTTATCGAAGCATTGAACTAAAAGTTATATCGTTATGGGACTCTTCGAGTTGAAGTAGCTAGTCAAATTATTATCCACTGAAGCACAGGTACTGTTCGTGGTTGGTTCATATCACAGGAAAACGGAACATTGTTTTATAATTTTATAATCAGATTTTTATAGTGTCATTTGGAATTTAACTTTTGAATGGATTTCCGGAATTTCTGTGGCGTTTTGACCAAGTACACTTGTTTAGATGTATCTTTATTTTATACGACCGAAAAAATTAATGACTCCTCGAAAACGAATATGCCCCTATATACCCCATATAATGAAAGGAATAGAATGTTGTCAGAGATTATCTTAAATTTGATGCAGCAAACCAAAGACCCTATACCAAATGTCACGAAGATAGTTTCGTTTCGTGTTGGGAGTATAGGATGGGTAATGGGAATCCTCTGCAACAACGGAAATGACTTAAACGGACACTTGCTCTAAACCTGGACATCTAAACCTACATCAAATTGAATTCTTCGCAATAGCAGTTCAGTTCGGTAGTAGTTTTATTAGCGGGCGTCACCAGTTTGCAGTCGCCCGCTGGAATCATTTTAAAAGTTCACAAATTACACCAAATATCGTCGAAGGAACAGTGTGTAGTATATTTAGTCCATGAATGACCTACACTTATAATGTTCATGGAGGGGCTTTCAACAAAATGAGTGAATGGGATAGGTTGGGCATGACATGGTTGCATCTGTTTCTGTTCGGGATGGGTTTAGATTTGAGTTATCCGAGCAAGTGTCCAACTAAAGTCATTTTTACATTTGCTTTGCTGCAAAAAAACTATTAAAAATATGCCTGGTACTCATCATATAACCCACAATACTGGTGTATTGGTAATATCAAACTAACCTCATGAAATTTGGTTCTTGCGTTTGATTTTCTGCAACAAATTTTAGATGACCGTTCGATCCTGCAGATTCCAATGTTATCGTCATTCCAGTATATATATATATATATATATATATATATGGCAGGAAGGGTGATCTTGTTTCAATGGATCTTTATTGAATGAAATCAATGAAAATACATCGCAAAAAATATATTTCATCATTACACCGAGAAAAAATCCGGAAATATACGGTACTCTACTTCCAATTAATGCAAATGCGAAACTGCACGACAAAACTGGTACTTTCAAAGGCTTAAACTGGAATTAGAAAGGGCCAATAATTTTTCACAACAGGGAGAATCTTTACTCCTTCTCACTCTCTCTGAAATCCCATTCCTCCAACTACACATACCCTCTCTGTTTGCTACTCTTCGGCCCGTCATTTCGAACAATAATACCGCGCGGCATGCTCAAATCGAGTTCATACAGGTGTGAAGAAAATGAACATCAAAAGTTTTCACCCTTGATCATGTTGTTCACATTGTCCTGCATTTTATCCATGCCCGGTCAACACCTGACTGTTTCAGATCTGTGTCTTCATTTTCAGAAATAACAAAAGTGGCAATACATCTAGTAAAGCAAAAAGCGGTCTCTGTCATTGAAAAGATGGGCGACGGATGGAGCCTCGTGTATAACCGTTGTGGTGATACAAACGTCAAATCCGTCACTCAATAAAAAACTGTTGTTCATAAAGAATTTTCGCGTCCATAATTGAAAGGTATTATTTACACAACACTATTGTTACCCAAATCTAAAATGACTTGAAATAAATGCCCAAGCTAGTTTCTTGCAGATGTGGCCGGCAGTTTTCAATGAGGAAGGCAAGCCAGATAGTACAAAATATATAAAGGGATACTATCACGTGAAACTGTTTGCAGATATCATCTAACCACTCATCAACAATCTGTATGTTGAATTTGATAAATCCATAGACCAAGGGCGTATTCTAACGGTTCACTTGCGCACTGTTTAGGCGCACGACCTAAAGCTGTTCTCTTACGAAAATATTTCGTCTGTAGTCAGATTTTTTTAAAGGCTAACCAGGGAAAACCCTCGCAGAAGGTTTTCTAACAACAAGGCAATAAATCTTACATCTATATCCATATTCAAGAATTTTGATACATTTCTATAGAAAAAAATATTTTCCGAAGACATACATGGAGAAATGTTGTTTAAATCATCACATACCATTCCATACCTTCGATATTTAATGTAGAATCACTATAGTTCTGATTTCTTTCAAATATGTTAGGACATAAAATTTCTTTTTCTGGAGTTTTTCTTTAAAAATACTTAAACATTTCTTCCTTAAACACGAAAATGACATTTTCAGTCTCAAAATATGTTGAAGAATTCAGAATAAATGATTCTAAATTAAACATAGAAGACCAATATATACTCTATCCTCACAAGCAAACTGGGCGTAATTATTTTGGATAATAAAAATATTATGCAGATTATATATTCCGAAAGAGAAAGAAATTAATTCTTTTTCGAGAAACGCATACAAATTCTAGAATATAGATCTAGTTCCTAGATGTGTTTTCTAAAAACACGATTTTTCTCTCTAACAAAAAAAACATTCTTTGCTGTTCTTTCGCATTCGCCAAACGCTTTTTAGACAATCATTTTCCTTTGAATAATCCACTTAAGCCGTGAGTGAAATAAAGTATAGCCCACTGAATTTAAATGGAACCACCGATGTTACAGACGCAGCATCATTCCTGGAGGTGTATTTCATGAACAGGAAGTGTTATGGGAAATTTGTAGGTGTCAGGTTGCCAACACCTCATAAAGAATCAATCTAGGCCTTAAAGTGTACAGAGAGACAGCTACCATTGCGTATTGACTTTAACACCATCTTTTAATTGACAGATTTCATAGCAGTCGTTGACAGGAGTTCACACAAAACAGCTTTCCATTACGCAAGGCTATAAATGATATTGCGAACGCTGTGTTGGTCGAGCTGTATGAGCCCTGCATTCGTGGGATATCATTCAGAACTGAATTTGAGAATGTATACATCACTTTACAGTCATGAGTTGGCATTGTGATAATGGGTGAATTTTTCCAGAATTACTTTTGACATATTCTAGGGTGACTTTTCCACTTATCTGTTGTCTGATTCCCTTTCAGAGTATTAGTTTGAAACTTTCAGCAATATCACGTGCACCCCCGATAAATATAAGGTTATCTTATGCATGTAAATAGATGACGTTGTGACATAGTTCTCAAGTTTTTTGTTTTATTTCCACAATAATTCAGCATTGCTCTCTATGATACCTCATACACATGGAATTTTGCGAAAGCTATAGAAATTGATCCAACCTGTCCATCAGTTTCAAATATATCCAAGCTTGTTTCTGTAGTGACATGAAAATTAGACTTCGCTAATCGACATGCCAAGTTGTAAATGATCATGCCATTTTATCTTCTTCGTGATCAATTTGAAACTCTGTATAATGTTAAATTCCTCGATCTCGGTGGCACTAAGATGTGACAGACTGAGCGACTTCCATGATCTTGGCGTCTTGTTTAGTAGATGAGTGGAAGGAAGGAAACATGTGACTCTCTAATTTCAGTCGACTACAGTAGGCACCAACAGGCCTGTCTTATAGTAAAATCATTCATGAATGCAGCTTCAATAACGTTGAATCTTTAAGCAACCATCATGACGGATTTAGTTGATTTATTAGTTCAATCAGTAAAACACATGAGCAGTGTGACTAACGTCACAGGACCTACGAAGTAGAGTAGGCATTAGGAATCGAACGCGAATTGAACTCTTGGAAATCCCCATCCCCAGTTGAAATCCTGCCTATATTAAGATGGGCACCGCCCAAGTCAGAATCGCCAGTGATTTTCATCAAAAATCACCAGAAATTTTCATCAAAAGTAGGTCAGCTTAGAAGTTGTTGGTAACAGTCTCCTAATGCGCTATCATTCCAAAAATAAATAACGATTGCCGATTTAATTTTACAATTTTTTAACTAAAGGAAACAGATTGAATAATAAAAAGTTCAGTAGATTTCAAGCTTTACTTGTGAAAATACATTTACATCTCTTTAATGGTTTTCAGTGCCCTTGTCCAGGATCAAAACAACTTTTTGAATCGCATTATTTTCCCAACAATACAACAATTTGTTATATATAGTACTATAGTAGAAAGGTAGCATTTATGTAGTTTACGGTAATTCAACTCAAGACCAACACCTTCTCTGCGCAAGATAATAATGATTCTATTTCATCCTCCTGACCATAACCGGTACAAAGACGAATAAATAGCGTCTCTACATCACGTTGTTATCTAGATATATGAGACAACACATTTTGGGTATCGGCAGTCTGATGAATGTACTATTCCGGTTTTCTTGTTTCACATTATATTCTATGACGGTTGATCGGTGATTTTCTTCATTGATAAACATTAAACCACCTCAGCTTCGTTGTGTGAATCGGAATTGCATTGCTGTGACACACCAATACACTCCGTGGCAGTGATTCTGTATCCCCTATTCAAGGAATCAAAATGGATCAAGATTTGAAATGACAAGAAAAATTTAGACATATTTTGTTTACACATGTAATTTTTTGTTTAAATTATATCCCAGTGTGATATATAGTCAATATTCAAGAGGTACAAAAAAAACTCAAAGTATGTGCTCATATTTTCACATCATGATCAAAGTTACTTTATCTAGTTAAATTCTACCCAAAGAAAATAAACTAAGACCCTTTAAACATGCCGCCATGGCTTTGTTTCACCCTCAGTAAACTGTTATCATTGTTGCTCACACAGACTAATCTGAAGGATGATACCACATCTTTCTTTCTTCTGCTGGGTTATTGCACCAGGCTGACATAATTGGTTGATGTAGGATATTTCACCACCAGTGGACAATCTGACCTAAATTTGAAGCCTTTTGTGGTCTGTGATGAAATGTTTGGATGTGAAATAGGATACACGTTAAAGTTGGGATATTCACTATAACTGTGAGTATAATCTCTTTCAAACCGATACATTGCTAATTTATAGCATTATAAAGTTTGATTTTATGAATTTGTACTTCGTAAATTATACGAAAATGAAGATAAAAATTCTCAGACGAGACACAATGGTCATGGCAATCGTTCTGAATTTACACATGATGCTCGGCATGGAAGTTCTCGAGAACAAACTGAACGTGTTTACACTGTCATCAACACGATAATAGTGATCATGATCATCATTCCAGTTGATTGAGACAGATGGATGCTGACAATGACAGTTGATTGAGACAGATGGATGCTGACAATGACAGTTGATTGAGACAGATGGATGCTGACAATGACAGTTGATTGAGACAGATGGATGCTGACAATGACAGTTGATTGAGACAGATGGATGCTGACAATGACAGTTGATTGAGACAGATGGATGCTGACAATGACAGATTGCATGTATCCACTTGTTTTATTACACGTTGCTTTCTACATTGACCCACATTTCTCAAGTTCTATGCAAATCCTCCATACATAGTCCATTTCATTTGTTCTCAGCTTATAATATCTCATCACAGCAACTGTACATGTATCAACGGCGATTTGACATTATGGGGAAAACCGAGGTTATTACTCGATGTGTTTACTCATTAACCAACTTAGACTTACTTGTAATTTTGTATTGTGTCGAGCCGCCAATATGGATTAAATATTGTATGACAACCGATGCGATTCACGATTTACAACAAAAACGCTTAAATGATCGTGATTAACCTTTTTTCACGACTGAAGAGCCAATTTTGTCTATGTATAAGTGAAATATGCACTTGATGACCCCTAGAACCAGAAATGTTTCATACAGGTATCCCCTATTTTAATAAAATAATGGTTGCTTTTACTCTCTGGGGTTGAGCGAAACCTACAAATATGCCTCTCACTGCAATCTGCCCCTAGACAAGTTATTTTCCCTTCAATGGGCGTTGTTTATATATCGCCTGGTATGACGAATTCCCAGCTTGCCGCGAATGCCTTTTCACGTTTATTGTAGGATGGACTAACGAAGATTCTAATGAATTTCGATGATATATATTAATTGTATCTATATTTTTTAGTTCAATGTTTTCAGACGGTCAGGCGGACTATGAACGTGCAGTGAACTGGTATCTTTTCTATCTTTGGTGCATCATGCCTACGCACAATACATGGACAGGTTACACTTTAGAGGAACAGATGACAGTAAGAGTTGTCTCCCTTACAATTCTGGAAAATCCTAAAGGTGATACTGTATGTACAGTGAACAAAGAGTCATGTTTTTTCGGCTTCATTTCGGGTTTGTTGTGTTTGTATCAACCGTACAATTATCCTATAATAGATACATATATCGAGAATATGTACTTCATTCTTACCTACCTTATCTGAATGTGGTAGTTAGTGAGATCTAATCTATTCTTTAAACGAGGTATGCGGGAAATTTATCGAAGCATTGAACTAAAAGTTATATCGTTATGGGACTCTTCGAGTTGAAGTAGCTAGTCAAATTATTATCCACTGAAGCACAGGTACTGTTCGTGGTTGGTTCATATCACAGGAAAACGGAACATTGTTTTATAATTTTATAATCAGATTTTTATAGTGTCATTTGGAATTTAACTTTTGAATGGATTTCCGGAATTTCTGCGGCGTTTTGACCAAGTACACTTGTTTAGATGTATCTTTATTTTATACGACCGAAAAAATTAATGACTCCTCGAAAACGAATATGCCCCTATATACCCCATATAATGAAAGGAATAGAATGTTGTCAGAGATTATCTTAAATTTGATGCAGCAAACCAAAGACCCTATACCAAATGTCACGAAGATAGTGTAGCGGATTTCCACTAGGGGTAACTCTTACCCTTAATTTCCTAAGTTCACTTTTTCGCTGCCACCATATATTACTTCAAGGTAAGTTATTTTTTAGTTTTTAATCTTGTTTGCTTTAATTTACCCTAAATGTCTGACTTGGTTGATTCTCTTATTTTATTAGACTAGCTCTGTTTATTTCTTCTGTCAAGCTTGTCTGTTTACTTCTCGCTGTTTACCAGGTCTGTAACTTTGTTAACTTCGTCCATTAACTTCATCTGTTAACTTCTTCTGTTAACTTCGTCTGTTAACTTCTTCTGTTAATTTCATCTGTTCTTGGTAACGTTCGAGCTTACTCAATGGAGACGCCGCTACTAGGTAGGTTCGTATTTATTTATCTTAATATTTTTTAGCTGTAGCTGGTCAAGTCCGTCTGACTGGTCGTAGTCACATGTTATTTCAAATTCTCAACTTATCTTCAAAAATCATCAATTGTCCAAACAAATTGTTCAAATTCAACATTAACAAGTCTCCAAATTTATTTACAGAATGTACAACATCTTTCTTTATGCCAGTTATTATCCTGAAGTACCATATCTCAATTTTCAGCTTCTGTTATAAAAGTTCCTAGGGTACTATTCTTACGGGTACTTTTATGTTGGTATTTGTAAATATGAAAGTTCCTGGGTAATTTCGTACGGGGTAATATTTCCCCACCAAGATAGGCAACACTGAAATGTTCCTAAAGATATATTTTCCTAGAAGGTAATTCCTTGAGGGTAATTCCTTGAAGGTAATTTCTTGAGGGTAATTTCTTGAAGGTAAATCCTTGAGGGTAATTTCCTGAAGGTAAATCCTTGAGGGTAACTACTTGAAGGTAAGTACTCTACAAGGTAATTCTTTAATAAATTTGAACTTGCTGGATCTTAGTCTTGTGTTCTTTATTTACCATGAATATTCAATAATCATGCACTCCAACTGTTTGTATGTATTTTGTATTGCTAGGAGATGTTTGCCCTTCGCCTCTCCGAGACCGAATGTCCATTTGTCATTTCTCGATCCTATTTATAGGTTTTGGTTGCTAACCAATTACGTAATGTTACTATGCCTTGAATGAAACGAGTAATTTGATTGGCTGTGGTGAAGGCCGAGTCAAAAATATGACGTCACTAGCAGCAGATTGTAGGACTTTCAACAAGGCGGCGGGAATTTGAACGCTCTTTTCTAAAAGGCATATGTCAGTTTCTATCATCAAAATAGGTATCAATTTGATCAGATAATCTGTGAATCGTATATCACTTTGAAGCATATTTCCTGAGCTTCACGTTGTTATCTCTAATTTAAATTGGAAACGCTCTTTAGCCAAAGAAGGACAGATTATCCAGCCTGAAAGTGTGAGCAAATGTGCGCAGAGTGTATGTGGCGAGAACATTGACTTTTGCTACGGTTACGGCAAGAATGATTGCCAAACTACAGAAAGCTAATCATTATCGGACTAAATTGTTTCCAGCAAGGTAAGTCTAAACACTCATAGTTGTAAGATATATTATTTTTGAGTACTGAACAGAGTCCTAAAGTTGATAGATGTAAGATTTTCTCTAGTTCAAAATCCAGGTGCTCGCTAAAACCAAGATGGCGGCTCACTGGCGATCGTAAAATCTAGCAGGGCCAATATAATTTTAAAAATCAATATATCGACAACTACTATACTCTGAAACTTTATACTTCAGGACAATATAATATAATATGTGTACTTTCATATCCTGACGGGATTTTACACAAGAAAAATTATTTCAAGTATAAACTTACAATTCAACACAGGAGGGGTCCGCCAAAAACCTTCCACTTCAATAGAATTTTGCCGACAGATGCAGACGATAAAAACGTAAACAAATAGGATTGTAAAATGCGGGAATACAGGAGGGTCCAGAGGATGGCATTTGTTTACACTGTCAGATCTGTATTCCTCACGTAAAAAGTCATTTATATAAAGTCAGCTGTTCATTCAATGATGACAAATCAGAACTATCTATTTTTGTCACAATACCCCCTCCTAATTTTGTTCGTCCCCGAACAAAGAATTAACCCTAAACTGGCATTTACAAAAATAACGCAACCATCATTTCAACAATCAACAGTTTATAACTTTAAGAAAGTACATTTGTTTTGGTCTTTTTCTTATGGGTTTTTCTGTTTCCAATAGCTCAAATAAAGTTCAACGTTCATCCTTCCCTCAGGTGAAATGTTTTTCAATTAATAATCAAACAATAAACGCGAACAGTAGGGAAAAACTGTGTCAATTGTCTAAATTCAATTCAATTATCTTAAAGTCAACATTTGTGTTGTCGGTGTGTGCACAATGGACAACCTGTACTCGTTCGGCTCCGGACAACTTCCTTCGAGATCTTCTTCCCGTTTGGCAGAATTGTGGTTATTAATGTATGGAGATGTTCCCATTGACCATACTCCTCCCTTGGGGTGATGACCGTGGGTATGTTGTTCCCTAGTTCCTTGTCTGACATACTTTCAGAATCCTCAAATGACTCAGTGGACTTGACAGGCTGTGAAACATGAGTTGGTGGTTCGGACTCTCCGACGGGAATCGCCGTGCTGTCTGGCCAGGTGCTGGGGAAGATGGAGACAGGTATCGGTTTGGAAGGAGATTGTGTCACCATGGCAGAAACAGGGAGGGTTTGTTTGAGAGTCGGTTGAATGTATGGGGACTCTGGGTCATAATGTGGTGACGTTAAGATGACGGCTGGTTTGAATGGGAAGATGGGTGTCACTGGTCCTTCGTAGTGGAGATACTTCCCTGAGGGTGTGATGGACTCTACAGGCTTGGTGGAGAGGACATTGGTGACTACTGTAGTGGATGGTCCTGAGCTGCTAGACTTCAAGAGACTCTTGATCGGTTGTAGTACCCTTGTTGTGGTGTTATTAGTTGGTGCAATCTTAAAGATTGGGGTACACCGAATTGTAGCTGGAGCTCCGGTCGCATCAGTGATAGGGATGACGACATCATCCATTAGAGGTGTTCCAGGACTCCTCACTGGTTCTGGACTTGGGGCCACCTCAATCACTGCTGGCGCTGGCGCTGTCGTTGTCTTTGCCATCTGCGGCGGAGCAGACTTCCCCTTAACCTTCGTTTCCTTTCTTTTGATTCCAATTGGTTTGGTTGACCTGCGGGCCGTCCTCACCCAAGGTGCTGCTGGGCACTGGCAGAGGTGAACTTGCAGACGGCCTGGCTCACCTAGTTCCTCGTTGCAAAATATGCAGGGGTGGTTTTTCACGGCTCCAGGTAGATGTTCCTTAGCAGATGTAGGTTTTGCTGCTGAGTCAGGAGCTGCCATTACCCAAGGAGCTTCCGCGCAGTGACACAGATGTAGGTTTAAACTGTCCTGGTTGTCCAGTGGCTCATGACAGAACATACATTCAACTCTATCTCTGGCACCAAGGAGTTTACATACAGATCTGTGCCTACTTAATCCGGCCTGGTGGCGATACTGATTCCCACAAACACACCTGTATGGCAATTCTGACATCTTAACCTGGAAATATTGAATAGAGGAACATTTATTAGAACAGCCTGTATTGTCAACAGTCTTGTCCATTTCTGTCCGTTTGTTCTGTCCTGTGTACAGCTGTCATTGTTTTTCCTACTTTCTACTGATTGGCCAACTGCTGTGTTTGGTTCCCTCATATAATTTCAAACGATCAAAGTGGACAACCTTGGTTTTAGTTTGTGGGTTGAGCTGAACCCGATAAACTGTATCATCCAGCTTACTGAGGACTTGATAAGGACCTTTCCAGTTGCAGGACAACTTAGAGGTAAGATTCTTTTTCCTAGAACTGTCGTAAAGCCATACTAAATCTCCAACTTTGTATGGACTGCCATTTTTCCGAAGATCATAATTTCTCTTCTGTCGAATGGTGTTTTTCTTTTGCGTTTCCCTGGCTCTCTCATGGGCAACTTTAATTCGTTCTCGTAGCTGCTCAGCATATTCCGTATCTTCAGGGACAGGCATATCCAAACTTCTTCCAGTTACAAGATCCAGTGGAAGTGGCGTTTCTCTACCCATCATCATCATCATGGGAGTTTCCTGAGTAACGTCGTGGATTGAAGAACGGTATGCCATAAGGGCAAATGGTAGCTGTTCATCCCAGTCCCTCTGATTTTGCTTTACCATCATTGCAAGACGATCTTCTAATGTTCGGTTAAATCGCTCAACCATCCCATTGGATTGCGGGTGATAAGGGGTAGTGCGGGTTTGATCTATTTCCAAGAGTCGACAAACTTCTCGAAATACCTTAGATTGGAAATTTGTCCCTTGATCTGAATGTATTTGCTTAGGGACTCCAAACCTGCAGATGAACTCTTTGACTATTTTGTCAGCTACTGTTTCTGCCTCTTGATTTCGAATACCATATGCCTCTGTCCATCTCGTGAAGTAGTCGGTAACGACAAGGATATACTTGTTTCCCTTATTAGATTTTGGTAGAGGTCCCATAATGTCCACAGAGATTCTTTCCATAGGAGCTCCAACTTGATACTGTCGCAGGGGTGCTCGTTTCCTTCGTGGAGGTGACTTCCGAGATGCACATGTGTCGCATTGCTTACACCACAGCTCAACGTCTTTCCTCATCCCCTGCCAGTAATACCGATCTGATATTTTGGTGTAGGTTTTATGAATTCCAAGATGTGCAGCAGTCTTTGCTGTATGTAGTTGCTGAAACACTTCCTTGTGGAGATTCTTTGGTAGTACTAATAACCATCGATGTTCTGACCCATCATTTGATTCCCATTTAAGATGAAGAACACCCTCAATGAAGCCGAGACGATCCCATTTTCCCCAGTAGGCTTTTGTTATTCTATTCTGAGAAGAGATCTTTTCCCAGTTAGGTTGTTCAGAATGTTGCTTTTTGACATCTATTATCCCCATTAAATTTTCGTCACATTCTTGTGCTTCTTTCAGTTGTTGATTTGACCAGGGATTGTCATCTGAGGATGTTTGGGGTTTGTCTAGTCGCCGCTTTTGTTGTCTTGTCACAACCTTAACTTGATATTGGCCTTTCGGTGGTTTGAGGTTCCTGCGTCTTTGAAACCCTCGCTCATTGTAACTCCAACACTTCGGTACCCACATAACCTTGGTTACAGTTGTTCCGATTGGTCCTGTGTGATCTGTTTGGACTGTGACACTCCGCTTTTCCTCAGGTAATAGCACAGGAAGGATGAAACCAGAATCAGGCTCTTCATACCCAAACTTCTCACACCACTTGCACGGCATTCTTGACAATGCATCCGCATTACCATGTTGCTTTCCGGGTCGGTGGATGATATCGAAGTCAAAGGTACTCAGCAGACCCAACCATCGTGCCATCTGTCCTTCGGACTCTTTGAAATTTAACAACCATCTGAGAGCACTGTGATCGGTCCTTATGGTGAAGTGTCGACCTATGAGATAATGCCTGAACTGTTTAACAAAAGTTACCACTGCTAGGAGTTCCCTTTTGGTAACACAGTAGTTTCTTTCTGCTTTACTGAGGACCCTACTTGCATACGCGATTACCTTCTCGTCACCTCCTTGATTTTGTGACAGGACGGCTCCAATTCCATATCCACTGGCATCTGTATCGAGAATAAAGTCACCCTGTGAACTGGGGTACGCTAGGATAGGGCTGTTCATGAGCAGATGTTGCAGTTGCCGGAAAGAAGTTTCGCATTCTTCCGTCCATAGGAATTCCTTGTTGGCTTCTGTCAAACGATGCAGGGGTCTTGCAGTTTCCCCAAAATTCTTGACAAATCGGCGATAATATGATGCTAGGCCCAGAAAACTTCTTACTTCATGCTCATTAGTCGGTGTTGGCCAGTCCTTAATGACTTTGATCTTTTCCTCATCTGTAGAGATACCTTCAGCTGATACCACGTGTCCTAGGTAGCCCACTTTTTGCTGGAACAAATGGCATTTCTGTGGCTTCAGCTTAAGATGTGCTTGTCGTAAACGCTGAAACACTTTCCTGAGGTTAACTATGGCTTCATCCAGTGTTTTCCCAAATATGATGACGTCATCTAAATACACCAGGCAAATGTTCCACTGATATCCGGCCAGTGCCATTTCCATTAACCTCTCGAACGTTGAGGGCGCATTGCACAGGCCAAAGGGCATTACCTTGAATTGCCAAAGTCCACTCCTGGAGGTAAATGCGGATTTCTTCTTTGCATCCTCATCCAAATCCACTTGCCAATATCCGCTAGCCAAATCAAGGGTAGAAAACCATCTGGTTCCATGGAGTGAGTTGAGCGAATCATCTATTCTGGGCAGGGGGTAAGCGTCCTTAACAGTAACATTGTTCAGGCGTCTGTAGTCCACGCAGAATCGAGTGCTCCCATCTTTCTTGGTTACCAATACTATTGGGGATGCCCAAGGACTTGTTGATCTCTCGATAATACCCCTGTCAGACATGTCCTTTATCTGTTTGTCTGCCTCGTCTTGTTTCTGTATTGGTAAACGTCTGGGTGCTTGTCGCAATGGTGGGGCATTTCCTGTGTTGATTGAATGTTGCACACCCTCTGCCCTGCCCAAATCTGCGTCATCCTTAGCAAAGATGTCTGAAAATTCCAATAACAGTGCCTTTACCTTGCATTTATCTTTAAGCTCCATCTTCTCCGTACTTCTCTCATATACGGACTTCAAATATTCAGGTAATTCTGATTCTGATTTGCTAAGATTACAGACATACTTGGAGGATGTTTCTCTGACTTCTTCTATGATAGCCTCATCTTCTTGTTCGACTATTCCGGAAGTGGATAGAATTGGACTCATTACTGCAATGGTAGTGTCTTTATATACTACTTCAGAGTCAGTCCCTGCATTTATAACTCTTATTGGATAAAATTCTCTTTCTGTGTCCACAAGAGTTCTACCTATGATCATTTGTGTGTGTTTTTGTTTGTTTGCCAAAGGTTCACATATAGCCCATTTTCCCAAGATTCTCTGACCACACCCTGTGGGCTTACTTGGAATAATCATTTGTTCGCCAGGCGGAATGACTACAGTCTGGGGAACTATTAAACGACAATACCCTGCTTCTTCAGGTTGCCTTGTACACAAAATCTGCAACCCATTACAGGTTATACTTCTCCTCTGTAGATGAATTTCACAATTGAATTCCGTTAAGAAGTCCATGTCGAGGATACCATCGTTCTGGATGTCTGCAACAACCATCTTTAGTTTTGCTGGTTCAGGTAATATCCCTGGATCCAATTCGCACATCCCGATGATACTAAGTGGTTTATGATCTGCAGTAAGCAACTGGACCGCAGTGGGCTTTACGTCTGGTTGATCTTTTAGGGGTAAACGGAAGAGAACTCTTTTTGATAATATTGAAACACAGGCCCCGGTATCAATTAAGAATGAAAAGGTAATGTCCCCTATCTGAACTGGAACATAAAGTCCACTCTCAGTGCTCCTTTCTCCCACCTCCAGCACTGGAACATTAGATCCAATATTCGCTGTCTTTATCAGGTGAGCTGTAGAACAATCACTTATGTGTGGTTCTTCTTTTATCTTTGAGAAGTTTCCATGTCGTTCCAACGACGGTATTTGGAGCTTTTCGGCTCTTACAACCTTCCCTTGCCCCCTGTGGTCGGTTGTTCCCCGTTTTCCGACTGTGCTTTGCCTATGACATCCCTGCTCGGACAAACCCGGCTGTAATGTCCTTTTTCGTGGCACGTGTAACATTCTACGCTGGACAATGGACGTCTTTCTCTTGGGTGTCTGATGCTATTGGACATGGTTTCACCAGTTGACATCTTCTTCAGCATTTCCTCTATTTCCTGGATCCTTTTCTCCAGCTCCTTTGAAGGGTGTTGAGTCACTTCCCTGGCAAATTTCCTTGAGGAATTACCACCTCTCTGTTCTTCTATTTTTCGGTAACCCTCAACCTCTAAAGCCAGGGTGACTGCTTGCTGAAGATCTTCAGGTATGCCTTGATACACCTGCATTCTCATCTCTGCGTCTTCTAGCGCATCTATGAAGTGTGTCTTGGCAAGTCTTTCTAGATGATATGATGTCATTCCAGGATAGGCCAATGTTGCAAGCTTGCGGATAGCTTGTCCCAGTTCCCGTAGAGTTTCCTTGGTTTTGCGTCTTCTTCCCCGAAGCTCTGCGAGGTACAACTCGGCTTGATCACTTGGCCCGAAGCGGGAACTGAGGATTGCTACTAATCTGTTGAAGTCTTGCTGTTCTTCATCTGTTAGGGTACAAGCCAGTTGTCTTGCAGGACCATGCAGGTGAGCGAGGAGATAGTCTGCCTTCTCTTGTTCACTCCATTGATTTATTCTGGCTATGGTTTTGAAGACTTGATAGTATTCCTTCCAGGAAGTTTCCCCGCTGTAATTTTCAAGCTTCATTTGGCGATGACTTTGAGGACGATGCACGTGAGCAGAATTGCTCCTGACTCACGTGGAGACGGTCTCGGAGAGGGATCTTTATCCTTGTCCTCTTCATGGTGATTTTCGAAGTTGAAGGAAACTTCCGGGTCCAGGTCTTCAATTTCTGCACAACGCCTAGCCATGCTCTCTTCTGATTGGCTACAGCTTTATCCCACCGCTGCCACCAAATTGTAGCGGATTTCCACTAGGGGTAACTCTTACCCTTAATTTCCTAAGTTCACTTTTTCGCTGCCACCATATATTACTTCAAGGTAAGTTATTTTTAGTTTTTAATCTTGTTTGCTTTAATTTACCCTAAATGTCTGACTTGGTTGATTCTCTTATTTTATGAGACTAGCTCTGTTTATTTCTTCTGTCAAGCTTGTCTTTACTTCTCGCTGTTTACCAGGTCTGTAACTTTGTTAACTTCGTCCATTAACTTCATCTGTTAACTTCTTCTGTTAACTTCGTCTGTTAACTTCTTCTGTTAATTTCATCTGTTCTTGGTAACGTTCGAGCTTACTCAATGGAGACGCCGCTACTAGGTAGGTTCGTATTTATTTATCTTAATATATTTTAGCTGTAGCTGGTCAAGTCCGTCTGACTGGTCGTAGTCACATGTTATTTCAAATTCTCAACTTATCTTCAAAAATCATCAATTGTCCAAACAAATTGTTCAAATTCAACATTAACAAGTCTCCAAATTTATTTACAGAATGTACAACATCTTTCTTTATGCCAGTTATTATCCTGAAGTACCATATCTCAATTTTCAGCTTCAGTTATAAAAGTTCCTAGGGTACTATTCTTACGGGTACTTTTATGTTGGTATTTGTAAATATGAAAGTTCCTGGAGTAATTTCGTACGGGGTAATATTTCCCCACCAAGATAGGCAACACTGAAATGTTCCTAAAGATATATTTTCCTAGAAGGTAATTCCTTGAGGGTAATTCCTTGAAGGTAATTTCTTGAGGGTAATTTCTTGAAGGTAAATCCTTGAGGGTAATTTCCTGAAGGTAAATACTCTACAAGGTAATTCTTTAATAAATTTGTACTTGCTGGATCTTAATCTTGTTTTTCTTTATTTACCATGAATATTAAATAATCAGCACTTCAACTGTTTGTATGTATTTAGTATTGCTTGGAGATGTTTGCCCTTCGCCTCTCCGAGACCGAATGTCCATTTGTCATTTCTCGATCCTATTTATAGTTTTTGGTTGCTAACCAATTACGTAACGTTACTATGCCTTGAATGAAACGAGTAATTTGATTGGCTGTGGTGAAGGCCGAGTCAAAAATATGACGTCACTAGCAGCAGATTGCAGGACTTTCAACAGGGCGGCGGGAATTTGAACGCTCTTTTCTAAAAGGCATATGTCAGTTTCTATCATCAAAATAGGTATCAATTTGATCAGATAATCTGTTAATCGTATATCACTTTGAAGCATATTTCCTGAGCTTCACGTTGTTATCTCTAATTTAAATTGGAAACGCTCTTTAGCCAAAGAAGGACAGATTATCCAGCCTGAAAGTGTGAGCAAATGTTCGCAGAGTGTATGTGGCGAGAACATTGACTTTTGCTACAGTTACGGCAAGAATGATTGTCAAACTACAGAAAGCTAATCATTATCGGACTAAATTGTTTCCAGCAAGGTAAGTCTGACCACTCATAGTTGTAAGATATATTATTTTTGAGTACTGAACAGAGTCCTAAAGTTGATAGATGTAAGATTTTCTCTAGTTCAAAATCCAGGTGCTCGCTAAAACCAAGATGGCGGCTCACTGGCGATCGTAAAATCTAGCAGGGCCAATATAATTTAAAAATCAATATATCGACAACTACTATACTCTGAAACTTTATACTTCAGGACAATATAATATAATATGTGTACTTTCATATCCTGACGGGATTTTACACAAGAAAAATTATTTCAAGTATAAACTTACAATTGAACACAGGAGGGGTCCGCCAAAAACCTTCCACTTCAATAGAATTTTACCGACAGAAGCAGACGATAAAAACGTAAACAAATAGGATTGTAATGCGGGAATACAGGAGGGTCCAGAGGATGGCATTTGTTTACACTGTCAGATCTGTATTCCTTGCGTAAACAGTCATTTATATAAAGTCAGCTGTTCATTCGATGATGATAAACCAGAAGTATAAATTTTTGTCACAATGACCAATGTCACGTTTTTCGTTACCAAGCTGACCGACCACCCCATCGGCTGAATGCTTCACCCATGCACTGATGAATACCATAACATGCCGTACATACTCTATATGTCTACATGCTGATCGTTGAATAGAGCTCAGTAAAAACTTGTACCTAATGTGACGGTGCGTTAAATAATAAAACATGGTGTTTTATATTTCAATTTGCTTTGTTGTGAACATACTAAACCTACCCAGGGCGGCTCCCCCAGCCTGGGTATGATGTAACATTGGGGATAATAAACTGTATGAACATTGCTGAACTTGTTGTTATTCAAGACAACCGCTATTCGATTGTATAATACAGCGGAGCTCCGACCCACGGGAGCTACCACCACCACCACCGGGCGTTGACGAGCGGTGGTGGTGTTGGTGGTGGTGTGTGGTAGTGTGTGTGTGTGTGTGTGTGTGTGTTGGTATTATTGGTGTGTGGTGGTGTCTGTACATATAGAGATTAACTCGTGTCCCTCATCATTCCATATGTATTGGACGACTAATCAAAATTTCGCTACCACTCGTACTGATGACGTCACCAATGACGTCACAGATGACAAGGAAATCACTCAAGTTGTGGTCTACACCATGTACTTTCGCTACTACTCGTACTGATGACGTCACCGGTGACGTCACAGCAAAGATATGGTATAATGCATGACAGATATGGATGGTCCATCTCTACAACAAATACCTTCCTTCACTGCCCCAAAATGCCCACTTTGGCTACTACTCGTACTGATGATGTCACCAATGACGACACAGATGCTGTGGACATCCCGCAAATCGTGGAAAAAATTGGCACTGAGCCAATTATAAAACATGTTTTTTCGCTCACCGATGACGTCACAGATGCTGTGGACATCCCTCAAATGGAGTCTACACCCCGAGAACTGCAAGATGACACTTCCCACGACGCATTCGGACCAAGGATGGTCCATCTCTACACCAAATACCTTCTTCCACTGCCCCAAAATGCCCACTTTGGCTACTACGCCTACTTATGACGTCACCAATGACATCACAGATGACGTGAACATCCCTCAAATCGTGGTCTGCACCCCGGGAACTACAAGATGATACCCCACAGGACGCATTCGAACCAAGAATGGGCCATCTCTACACCAAATACCTTCTTTCACTGCCCTAAAATGCCCACTTTCGCTACTACTCGTACTGATGATGTCACCGATGAAGTCACAGATGACGTGGACATCCCTCAAATCGGGATCTACACCCCGAGAGCTACAACATGACACCTCCGACGACCCATTCGGACCAAGAATGGGCCATCTCTACACCAAATACCTTCTTTCATTGCCCCAAAATGCCCACTTTGGCTACTACTCCTACTGATGACGTCACAGATGACGTGAACATCCCTCAAATCGGGGGGACATCCCTCAAATCGGGTCTATACCTCGAGAGCTACAAAATGACACCCCCACGACGTATTCGGACCAAGGATGGTCCCCTCTGTCCCAAACACACCTCCACACTGCCCCTTGGTGATGGTACATGTACATGGACAGGCTACATGGACATGGACAAGAAACATGTACATGGATAGAGTGCATGTACATGAAGAGAGAGAATTAAGATTTAACGTCGCATTCCGCAATATTTCAGCTATATAGCGACATGGACAGAGTGTATGTACATGGACATGAACAGAGTATATATACATGGACATGAACAGAGTACATGTTTTTTTGATTGGATAAGAGCAGCCGAGAATACATCTAACGGGCAAGAACGAATATGACAGAGGCAGCGCCAAATGGCGGCTTCTGATTGGACAAGAGCCTACTTGTATTGTAAACATACCCAACGCGGCTCCTCCATCGTGGGTATGATGTACGGGAGGGGATAATAAACTATATGAACATTTGTTGGTGTTGTTGTTGTTGTTCTCTCCGGTCTATACATGACCCTCCAGACCTGGTTGATAGGGGTTTCCCCTATTTTAGGGGTAAAGTCCGTGTTCCACTTTTTATATTTTCGGGACAAATTCTAAATTTACATACACCCACTCCCCCACTCTACCTCTGTCGGCAGGCTCCGATAAGCCCCACTAGACGTGGTTGATAGGAGTTTTCCCCTATTGTAGGGGTAAAGTCCATGTTCCGCTTTTTATATTTTCGGGACAAATCCTCAATTTACATGCACCCACTCCCCCACCCTACCTCTCTCAGCAGGCCCCGATAAGCCAGGGACCGATATTAGCCCTTTTGGACAAGGTTGATAGGAGTTTTCTCCCATTGTAGGGGTAAAGTCCGTGTTCCGCTTTTTATATTTTCGGGACAAATTCTCAATTTACATGCACCCATTCCCCCATCCTACCTCTGTCGGCAGGCTCCGATAAGCCCCACTAGACGTGGTTGATAGGAGTTTCCCCCTATTTTAGGGGTAAAGTCCGTGTTCCGCTTTTTATATTTTCGGGGACAAATCCTCAATTTACATGCACCCACTCCCCCACCTTACCTCCCTCAGCAGGCCCCGATAAACCCGGGGGACCGATATTCGACCTTTTGGATAGGGTTGATAGGAGTTTTCCCCTATTGTAGGGGTAAAGTCCGTGTTCCGCTTTTTATATTTTCGGGACAAATCCTCAATTTACATGCACCCACTCCCCCATCCTACCTCTGTCGGCAGGCTCCGATAAGCCCCACTAGACGTGGTTGATAGGAGTTTTCCCCTATTTTAGGGGTAAAGTCCGTGTTCCGATTTTTATATTTTCGGGGACAAATCCTCAATTTAGATGTACCCACTCCCCCACACTACCTCTCTCAACAGTCCCCGATAAGTCAGGGACCGATATTCGCCCTTTGGGATAGGGTTGATAGGGGTTTTCGTCTATTGTAGGGGTAAAGTCCGTGCTCCGCTTTTTATATTTTCGGGACAAATCCTAAATTTACATACACCCACTCTAGGCAGAACCCGATAAGCCCTGGAACCGATATTAGCCCTTTGGGATAGGGTTGATAGGGGTTTTCCTCTATTGTAGGGGTAAAGTCCGTGTTCCGCTCTTTATATTTTCGGGGACAAATCCTCAATTTACATGCACCCACTCCCCCACCCTACCTCTCTCAGCAGGTACCGATAAGCCAGGGACCAATATTCATCCTTTGGGATAGGGTTGATAGGGGTTTTCCTCTATTGTAGGGGTAAAGTCCGTGTTCCGCTTTTCATATTTTCCGGACAAATCCTAAATTTACATACACCCACTCCAGGCAGAATCCGATAAGCCCGGGGACCGATATTAGCCCTTTGGGATAGGGTTGATAGGGGTTTTCCTCTATTGTAGGGGTAAAGTCCGTGTTCCGCTTTTTATATTTTCGAGACAAATCCTCATTTTACATACACCCACCCAAGACTTGCAAAATCCTTCCGTATGGACCTCAAGTCCCCGACTCAAATGAATGGACGGCATACAAGTCAGTACATGCACTCCTAATCACGTGACCGCCGCTGATGGAAAAAACCATTTGGTCCTGGAGGAGCGCTTCACTTTGACACCTCACTCGACCCAATCGGTCCATGCAGCGTATTTGAAGTCTGGGGACTAATTTCTGTCCGCGAAGGCAGACCGCATCACCGCCAGACCACATCACCGCGGAGGAATACATGCCCCATGCACTTGACTATCACGTGACCTCCACATGAGACGGCGTCCTTTTTGAGACGGCACGCTCTTTTGCCGGTTTTCGCCCGTACTATAATGCACTTGACCTCGACGCCAGATGCTTACGCCAGGTCAATATGAGTCTATATCCACAATGTATACTACTCATTTCTCGAAAAATTATGCTTTTTGTATTTTATTTTTTGGCTCTATTATCTCGCCAATTATTATGTTTCGAAAAATATCCATTAACATATATAGCCAGGGCTTCGAACTTTCGTGATCAGTAGAAGTTTTGCAAAAATTGAGATCAACGAAAAAAAAAGTGTATTGAGTTTTCAAACTTCCAGACAAAAACCTCTGATGGCTAAGATGATCATTTCGATGTCGTTTGATAACCTACCTGTGAGAAAAGAAAATAACAGAGGAAAAAACAAGGTTTGTTTAATAATAAATGTAAAAATTGAACTTTTGTACTTTTCTTGGTCTCTTGTCCGAATTCACCCCACTGTCCGAATGCACCCCAGTTTACGATACCGGTAGTTATGTTATCTTGGAAGCATTTTCTTGACAAAAGCCAGTTTTCCGACATTTGACCTCAAACTGACCTATTGACGTGTTTTTGCCAAACTACACATTTATAGCTACGAAAATTGAATGGTCAAAATACCTAACAAGTTTTGCCAAATTTCTCATCGAGCGTCGTAACGACGTCCTTATGGAACATTTCTAGAATGTTATTTCAGTAAAGTTCATGGACACAAACAGATGTAGGAGTTTTTCACTCGCAGACATCCCTTTTTATGACATTCGAGGAGAAACTCATCTGACACAACTTGTGAAGGGGCATAAAGTTTATTAACACCACCAGATAGTGGGAATTCAAACTGCTGTTTCGATACTCCTTGTTTTTATCACAAGGCTATACTTTATTTATCACAACTTCCTTTATTACTCAGGTGAGTAGTATATAATGTCCTTTTAAAGATAATGGCTCGCCACTGCGCCTGCGCGAGAAAAAAAATGGGACGTTCATGGGGCGGTGTGCGCAGGAGTGTTGTGCGCAGGTATGACTTCACTTTCGGTTTGAAAGAATCGGGCGTGACCTTGGGGGAATGTATTCCTAGGAACCGCTAGTGGACCGATTGGGTCGAGTGAGGTATCAATATGAAGCGTACGTGAGGGAGTATCCAACGGGCTGGGTGTGACGTGGAACTGACGTCATTCTGCGCATGCCCAGTAGAGAAAGTGTATGGAAATAGACGTTTTGGGGTCTAGGTGGGCCACTAGTGGGCCGATTGGGTCGAGTGAGGTATCAATGTGACGCATACGTGAGGGAGCATCCACCTGGACTAGTGTATCGTTCGTTGTCAACATCCTGCGCATGCGCAGCCAGGGAATTGTGGGAAAAGGGTACGGAAATAGACGTTTTGTGGTCTAGGTGGGCCACTAGTGGGCCGATTGGATCGAGTGAGGTATCAATGTGAAGTATTCGTGAGGGAGCATCCACCTCGACTAGTGTGTCGTTCGTTTTCAACATTCTGCGCATGCGCAGACAGGGAATTGTGAGAAAAGGGTATGGAAATAGACGTTTTGGGGTCTATGTGAGCCCCTAATGATCCTTTGGTATCGTATGAGGTCCTATTTTGAAGCTCTCGTGAGGGAGCATCCGCCTGGACTAGTGTGTCGTTCGTTTTCAACATTCTGCGCATGCGTAGACAGGGAATTGTGGGAAAAGGGTATGGAAATAGACGTTTTGGGGTCTAGGTAGGCCACTAATGGTCCGATGGAGTCGAGTGAGGTATCAATGTGAAGCATATGTGAGGGAGCATCCGTATGGACTAGTGTGTCGTTCGTTTTCAACATTCTGCTGCGCAGGTCACGTGGTTTGGTGGGTCTGCGCAAGTGTGTGACGTCACTTTCGGTCTGCGAGTATAGAAAGAGTATTAAATAGCTTATTGACCTTTGACCTCCAAAATGTGCATACCGTGACCTTTGACAGCCAATCAGAAGCGAGTATTTTGACCTCGTCTGACTTTATGGAATGCATGTACTGACTTGGTTCTGAGGTTTTTCATCACGGGTGTGCGCAGGTGTATGACGTCACTTCCGGTCTGCGTGAGGCCCGGCCGCACGCGCGCGCGGGTTATCCGGAAGTGTGCGGGTGAATTTCGGGTCAAAAGGTCAAAGGTCACATCCAGGTCAAAAGGTCCCCCCTTTCGGCTAGGTTAGGCCCTCTCCGGGCCAATAGATAGCATTTATCCGCCCTCCTGAAGCACCCATGGAATGCACAGGGTCCGCGACAATATCGCCAGCACTATGCCCATGTTAAATGACCAGCGGGGAAACCTCAGTTTTTCCCAGAACCGTATTGGCACGAAAAAATACATGAAACCATGGAACTTATAGTAATAAACTTAATCTATAGGTGTTGGACGAGTCTCCACTTGCCGTCTTCGTAGTGACATGTGGGGATTCGGTCATGTCTTCTCGCACCTCGAACCTCTATTGTGTTTTCACTCCACCTGTTGCTCTTGTAACTTGTAACTCCTCGTCAAAATATTTGCGCTGGAATGCCCGCTCTTAACCTAGACCAAAACATATACTTGATCTGTGGGCTGATTTCATTAGCTCTCTATTTTACTGCAGTGCTCTTGCATTGTTTTCTGGACATTGATTGGTTACATTTGGCCCCATCCTAGGCCACTGATTGGCTACTTTCTCCACGGTGTTCAAGGCCAGTTTGACCGAATCCCCACGTGTCTGTTATAGCCTTCATGCATTATGCTCATATAGAAAACACACAAGACAGGGTTTTTTGGTGAGATCTCATTTTTAAAATCTTTTGAAATAATCGAACTCCAACTAAGAATGTCATTTTAAATTTGCAAATTCTCTATAAGAAACGATGTTTTTAAAGAAGTTTCTTCTATAAGAAACGATGTTTCTAAAACAGTTTTTGATTAAAAAGGTGTCTTTTTTGACGAGGTTACTATGCAACATTGTTACGACAAGGGCGTTCGTCAACAACAAAAAACATTGTTGCAACATTGTTGCAAACATTGTTGACGATCGCTACAATGTTACAATTATAAACACACACCTAATAAGGAACGTATGTGGGCATAGGAGTGTGTATGCATGTGTGTATATGTGAGTGTGATTGCGTGTGTATGCGTCTGTGTGTATGTGTATGTGTGCTTGCGTGTGTGTACGCGTGTGCTCCTATGCGTGTGTGTGTGCGTGTGTGTATGCGTCTGTGTATGCGTGTGTGCGTGTGTATGTGTGTATGTGTGCGTATGCGTGTATGTGCGTGTGCGTTCAGTCGTACACCAGTACATCTCGGTCCTCGAGTTGGAGGAAGATGAACTGAGTGTGCTATAAATAGATCACCAGCAAGCGTGCTATAAAAGGGAAGTGGCCTGGCCGTTTTAACCAACACTCTGTCAACCACCAAGATGTTCACTTGCACAACTTGCCAGAAGCAGTTTACTCGCCTAAACGATTTGCGACGGCCCGAGTCCCCCATCCACAACGGCGCACGGTATACTTGTATAACCTGCGCATGGTCATTTAATCGGGAGGATCATTTACTGCGCCACGAACGCTCATTGCACGAGGGGACGACGGAACAATGTAATGAATGTGATCAACTCTTCAAACGACCCAGTCAGTTAAGACGGCATCAGCGTTTGATTCATACCCCGTCTCTACGGTTTGGGTGACAGCTTCCCACTAAAGAGGCACGCAGGAGGGTCAAACCCAGTGAAGATGAGCCCGGGGAGACGAATGCCACTGGTGATGCGATCACAGAGAACCCGCCTATACCCACAGTTCAGAAGAGCCTAGATGTCCAGCCAGTCCCTAGCATTACTGTTGCCAGTCATACGCCTGACGACATCGAACATTTTCTGGAAGATGCAGTGGATGTTCCTAGCGATCTGTTACAGGACGCCCATCCAGTGAGTGACATCTATCGGCGCCAATGGCCCATGATACGGCACTGTTTTCACCGTGATCGCCCTATTCCAGATATCTACAATTTCCCACTGGCCGACCTCACCCGTCTACGCAGCTACGTGGAAGCCATTTTCAATGACCAAGCTACGGTCTTCAAATTGAATGTCGCTTTCGGGTACACTTACGTCACAAAGAGACGGACCAGTTACGGTATTATTATGCCAGTAATAACAGCCATGTCTTTGACCAGCCGTTCACCATCATTAACCGGACGTCGCTAGAGACGATGCTGGAGAAAATGGACATCGTGGATCCCTTGAGATGGGCACATCGTCAACGCCCCAGCACACAATGGGTCGTAGAGAGGGTCACCAATGTTACGTTCTTCGTTACCAAGCTGACCGACCACCCCCATCGGCTGAATGCGTCACCCTTGCACTGATGAATAGCATAACATGCCGTATATACTCTCTATGTCTACATGCTGATCGTTGACTTGAGCTCAGTAAACAGTTGTACCTAATGTGACGGTGCGTTAAATAATAAAACATGGTGTTTGATATTTCAATTTGTTTTGCTGTGAACATACTAAACATATCCAGGGCGGCTCCCCCAGCCTGGGTGGGTATGATGTAACATTGGGGATAATGAACTGTATAAACATTGCTAAACTTGTTGTTATTCACGACAACCGCTATCCGCTATACTTGGATGAAATATATACCCCGATGTGATATAGTGCCCTTGCACACTCCCGAAACTTCCCTTTAACCCGTGCGCGCGTGCGGCCGGATAACCCGCGCAGGCGTGCGGCCGGGCCTCACGCAGGCCGGAATGACTTCATACACCTGCGCACACCCGTGATGGAAAAAACCAGAACCAAGTCAGTACACGCATTCCATACAGTCAGACGAGGTCAAAATACTCGCTTCTGATTGGCTGTCAAAGGTCACGATATGCAAATTTTTGAGGTCAAAGGTCAATAAGCTATTTAACACTCTTTCTATACTCGCAGACCGAAAGTGCCGTCACACACTTGCGCAGATCCATCAAACCACGTGACCTGCGCAGTAGAATGTTGAAAACGAACGAGACACTAGTCCAGACGGATGCTCCCTCACATATGTTTCACATTGATACCTCACTCGACTCCATCGGACCATTAGTGGCCTACCTAGACCCCAAAACGTCTATTTCCATACCCTTTTCCCACAATTTTCTGTCTGCGCACGCGCAGAATGTTGAAAACGAACGACACACTAGCCCGGGTGGATGCTCCCTCACGAGAGCTTCAAAATAAGACCTCATACGACACCATAGGATCATTAGGGGCTCACCTAGACCCCAAAACGTCTATTTCCATACCCTTTTCCCACAATTCCCTGTCTGCGCATGCGCAGAATGTTGAAAACGAACGACGCACTAGTCCAGGTAGATGCTCCCTCACGAATGCTTCACATTGATACCTCACTCGATCCAATCGGCCCACTAGTGGCCCACCTAGACCCCAAAACGTCTATTTCCGTACCCTTTTCCCACAATTCCCTGTCTGTGCATGCAGAATGTTGACAACGAACGATACACTAGTCCAGGTGGATGCTCCCTCACGTATGCGTCACATTGATACCTCAGTCGACCCAATCGGCCCACTAGTGGCCCACCTAGACCCCAAAAACGTCTATTTCCATACACTTTCTCTACTGGGCATGCGCAGAATGACGTCAGTTCCACGCCACACCCAGCCCGTTGGATACTCCCTCACGTCTACCTCCAACTCGAGGACCGAGATGTACTGGTGTACGACTGAACGCACACGCACATACACGCATACGCACACATACACACATACACACGCACGCACGCATACACAGACGCATACACACACGCACACACACACGCATAGGAGCACACGCGTACACACACGCAAGCACACATACACATACACACATACGCATACACACGCAATCACACTCACATATACACACATGCATACACACTCCTATGCCCACATACGTTCCTTATTAGGTGTGTGTTTATAATTGTAACATTGTAGCGATCGTCAACAATGTTTGCAACAATGTTGCAACAATGCTTTTTGTTGTTGACGAACGCTCTTGTCGTAACAATGTTGCATAGTAACCTCGTCAAAAAAGACACTTTTTTAATCAAAAACTGTTTTAGAAACATCGTTTCTTATAGAAGAAACTTCTTTAAAAACATCGTTTCTTATAGAGAATTTGCAAATTTAAAATGACATTCTTAGTTGGAGTTCGATTATTTCAAAAGATTTTCAAAATGAGATCTCACCAAAAAACCCTGTCTTGTGTGTTTTCTATATGAGCATAATGCATGAAGGCTATAACAGACATGTGGGGATTCGGTCAAACTGGCCTTGAACACCGTGGAGAAAGTAGCCAATCAGTGGCCTAGGATGGGGCCAAATGTAACCAATCAATGTCCAGAAAACAATGCAAGAGCACTGCAGTAAAATAGAGAGCTAATGAAATCAGCCCACAGATCAAGTATATGTTTTGGTCTAGGTTAAGAGCGGGCATTCCAGCGCAATTTTTTTGACGAGGAGTTACAAGTTACAAGAGCAACAGGTGGAGTGAAAACACTATAGAGGTTCGAGGTGCGAGAAGACATGACCGAATCCCCACATGTCACCACGAAGACGGCAAGTGGAGACTCGTCCAACACCTATAGATTAAGTTTATTACTATAAGTTCCATGGTTTCATGTATTTTTTCGTGCCAATACGGTTCTGGGAAAAACTGAGGTTTCCCCGCTGGTCATTTAACATGGGCATAGTGCTGGCGATATTGTCGCGGACCCTGTGCATTCCATGGGTGCTTCAGGAGGGCGGATAAATGCTATCTATTGGCCCGGAGAGGGCCTAGCCTAGCCGAAAGGGGGGACCTTTTGACCTGGATGTGACCTTTGACCTTTTGACCCGAAATTCACCCGCGCACTTCCGGATAACCCGCGCGCGCGTGCGGCCGGGCCTTACGCAGACCGGAAGTGACGTCATACACCTGCGCACACCCGTGATGAAAACCCCCAGAACCAAGACCAAGTCAGTACATGCATTCCATAAAGTGAGACGAGGTCAAAATACTCGCTTCTGATTGGCTGTCAAAGGTCACGATATGCACATTTTGGAGGTCAAAGGTCAATAAGCTATTTAATACTCTTTCTATACTCGCAGACCGAAAGTGACGTCACACACTTGCGCAGACCCACCAAACCACGTGACCTGCGCAGCAGAATGTTGAAAACGAACGACACACTAGTCCAGACGGATGCTCCCTCACATATGCTTCACATTGATACCTCACTCGACTCCATCGGACCATTAGTGGCCTACCTAGACCCCAAAACGTCTATTTCCATACCCTTTTCCCACAATTCCCTGTCTACGCATGCGCAGAATGTTGAAAACGAACGACACACTAGTCCAGGCGGATGCTCCCTCACGAGAGCTTCAAAATAGGACCTCATACGATACCAAAGGATCATTAGGGGCTCACATAGACCCCAAAACGTCTATTTCCATACCCTTTTCTCACAATTCCCTGTCTGCGCATGCGCAGAATGTTGAAAACGAACGACACACTAGTCGAGGTGGATGCTCCCTCACGAATGCTTCACATTGATACCTCACTCGATCCAATCGGCCCACTAGTGGCCCACCTAGACCACAAAACGTCTATTTCCGTACCCTTTTCCCACAATTCCCTGGCTGCGCATGCGCAGGATGTTGACAACGAACGATACACTAGTCCAGGTGGATGCTCCCTCACGTATGCGTCACATTGATACCTCACTCGACCCAATCGGTCCACTAGTGGCCCACCTAGACCCCAAAACGTCTATTTCCATACACTTTCTCTACTGGGCATGCGCAGAATGACGTCAGTTCCACGTCACACCAAGCCCGTTGGATACTCCCTCACGTACGCTTCATATTGATACCTCACTCGACCCAATCGGTCCACTAGCGGTTCCTACAGATTGCCGAACATTCTCACGAAAACCCACGTATTTGGGACTACTTTCGGTCCGCGGAGGCAGACCGCCTCACCGCCAGACCCCATCACCACGGAGGAATACATTCCCCCAAGGTCACGCCCGATTCTTTCAAACCGAAAGTGAAGTCATACCTGCGCACAACACTCCTGCGCACACCGCCCCATGACCGTCCCATTTTTTTTCTCGCGCAGGCGCAGTGGCGAGCCATTATCTTTAAAAGGACATTGTATACTACTCACCCGAGTAATAAAGGAAGTTGTGATAAATAAAGTATAGCCTTGTGATAAAAACAAGGAGTATCGAAACAGCAGTTTGAATTCCCACTATCTGGTGGTGTTAATAAACTTTATGCCCCTTCACAAGTTGTGTCAGATGAGTTTCTCCTCGAATGTCATAAAAAGGGATGTCTGCGAGTTATAAACTCCTACATCTGTTTGTGTCCATGAACTTTACTGAAATAACATTCTAGAAATGTTCCATAAGGACGTCGTTACGACGCTCGATGAGAAATTTGGCAAAACTTGTTAGGTATTTTCACCATTCAATTTTCGTAGCTATAAATGTGTAGTTTGGCAAAAACACGTCAATAGGTCAGTTTGAGGTCAAATGTCGGAAAACTGGCTTTTGTCAAGAAAATGCTTCCAAGATAACATAACTACCGGTATCGTAAACTGGGGTGCATTCGGACAGTGGGGTGAATTCGGACAAGAGACCAAGAAAAGTACAAAAGTTCAATTTTTACATTTATTATTAAACAAACCTTGTTTTTTCCTCTGTTATTTTCTTTTCTCACAGGTAGGTTATCAAACGACATCGAAATGATCATCTTAGCCATCAGAGGTTTTTGTCTGGAAGTTTGAAAACTCAATACACTTTTTTTTTCGTTGATCTCAATTTTTGCAAAACTTCTACTGATCACGAAAGTTCGAAGCCCTGGCTATATATGTTAATGGATATTTTTCGAAACATAATAATTGGCGAGATAATAGAGCCAAAAAATAAAATACAAAAAGCATAATTTTTCGAGAAATGAGTAGTATACATTGTGGATATAGACTCATATTGACCTGGCGTAAGCATCTGGCGTCGAGGTCAAGTGCATTATAGTACGGGCGAAAACCGGCAAAAGAGCGTGCCGTCTCAAAAAGGACGCCGTCTCATGTGGAGGTCACGTGATAGTCAAGTGCATGGGGCATGTATTCCTCCGCGGTGATGTGGTCTGGCGGTGATGCGGTCTGCCTTCGCGGACAGAAATTAGTCCCCAGACTTCAAATACGCTGCATGGACCGATTGGGTCGAGTGAGGTGTCAAAGTGAAGCGCTCCTCCAGGACCATATGGTTTTTTCCATCAGCGGCGGTCACGTGATTAGGAGTGCATGTACTGACTTGTATGCCGTCCATTCATTTGAGTCGGGGACTTGAGGTCCATACGGAAGGATTTTGCAAGTCTTGGGTGGGTGTATGTAAAATGAGGATTTGTCTCGAAAATATAAAAAGCGGAACACGGACTTTACCCCTACAATAGAGGAAAACCCCTATCAACCCTATCCCAAAGGGCTAATATCGGTCCCCGGGCTTATCGGATTCTGCCTGGAGTGGGTGTATGTAAATTTAGGATTTGTCCGGAAAATATGAAAAGCGGAACACGGACTTTACCCCTACAATAGAGGAAAACCCCTATCAACCCTATCCCAAAGGATGAATATTGGTCCCTGGCTTATCGGTACCTGCTGAGAGAGGTAGGGTGGGGGAGTGGGTGCATGTAAATTGAGGATTTGTCCCCGAAAATATAAAGAGCGGAACACGGACTTTACCCCTACAATAGAGGAAAACCCCTATCAACCCTATCCCAAAGGGCTAATATCGGTTCCAGGGCTTATCGGGTTCTGCCTAGAGTGGGTGTATGTAAATTTAGGATTTGTCCCGAAAATATAAAAAGCGGAGCACGGACTTTACCCCTACAATAGACGAAAACCCCTATCAACCCTATCCCAAAGGGCGAATATCGGTCCCTGACTTATCGGGGACTGTTGAGAGAGGTAGTGTGGGGGAGTGGGTACATCTAAATTGAGGATTTGTCCCCGAAAATATAAAAATCGGAACACGGACTTTACCCCTAAAATAGGGGAAAACTCCTATCAACCACGTCTAGTGGGGCTTATCGGAGCCTGCCGACAGAGGTAGGATGGGGGAGTGGGTGCATGTAAATTGAGGATTTGTCCCGAAAATATAAAAAGCGGAACACGGACTTTACCCCTACAATAGGGGAAAACTCCTATCAACCCTATCCAAAAGGTCGAATATCGGTCCCCCGGGTTTATCGGGGCCTGCTGAGGGAGGTAAGGTGGGGGAGTGGGTGCATGTAAATTGAGGATTTGTCCCCGAAAATATAAAAAGCGGAACACGGACTTTACCCCTAAAATAGGGGGAAACTCCTATCAACCACGTCTAGTGGGGCTTATCGGAGCCTGCCGACAGAGGTAGGATGGGGGAATGGGTGCATGTAAATTGAGAATTTGTCCCGAAAATATAAAAAGCGGAACACGGACTTTACCCCTACAATGGGAGAAAACTCCTATCAACCTTGTCCAAAAGGGCTAATATCGGTCCCTGGCTTATCGGGGCCTGCTGAGAGAGGTAGGGTGGGGGAGTGGGTGCATGTAAATTGAGGATTTGTCCCGAAAATATAAAAAGCGGAACATGGACTTTACCCCTACAATAGGGGAAAACTCCTATCAACCACGTCTAGTGGGGCTTATCGGAGCCTGCCGACAGAGGTAGAGTGGGGGAGTGGGTGTATGTAAATTTAGAATTTGCCCCGAAAATATAAAAAGTGGAACACGGACTTTACCCCTAAAATAGGGGAAACCCCTATCAACCAGGTCTAGAGGGTCATGTATAGACCGGAGAGAGAACAACAACAACAACACCAACAAATGTTCATATAGTTTATTATCCCCTCCCGTATATCATACCCACGATGGAGGAGCCGCGTTGGGTATGTTTACAATACAAGTAGGCTCTTGTCCAATCAGAAGCCGCCATTTGGCGCTGCCTCTGTCATATTCGTTCTTGCCCGTTAGATGTATTCTCGGCTGCTCTTATCCAATCAAAAAAACATGTACTCTGTTCATGTTCATGTATACATACTCTGTTCATGTCCATGCACATACACTCTGTCCATGTCGCTATATAGCTGAAATATTGCGGAATGCGACGTTAAATCTTAATTCTCTCTCTTCATGTACATGCACTCTATCCATGTACATGTTTCTTGTCCATGTCCATGTAGCCTGTCCATGTACATGTACCATCACCAAGGGGCAGTGTGGAGGTGTGTTTGGGACAGAGGGGACCATCCTTGGTCCGAATACGTCGTGGGGGTGTCATTTTGTAGCTCTCGAGGTATAGACCCGATTTGAGGGATGTCCCCCCGATTTGAGGGATGTTCACGTCATCTGTGACGTCATCAGTAGGAGTAGTAGCCAAAGTGGGCATTTTGGGGCAATGAAAGAAGGTATTTGGTGTAGAGATGGCCCATTCTTGGTCCGAATGGGTCGTCGGAGGTGTCATGTTGTAGCTCTCGGGGTGTAGATCCCGATTTGAGGGATGTCCACGTCATCTGTGACTTCATCGGTGACATCATCAGTACGAGTAGTAGCGAAAGTGGGCATTTTAGGGCAGTGAAAGAAGGTATTTGGTGTAGAGATGGCCCATTCTTGGTTCGAATGCGTCCTGTGGGGTATCATCTTGTAGTTCCCGGGGTGCAGACCACGATTTGAGGGATGTTCACGTCATCTGTGATGTCATTGGTGACGTCATAAGTAGGCGTAGTAGCCAAAGTGGGCATTTTGGGGCAGTGGAAGAAGGTATTTGGTGTAGAGATGGACCATCCTTGGTCCGAATGCGTCGTGGGAAGTGTCATCTTGCAGTTCTCGGGGTGTAGACTCCATTTGAGGGATGTCCACAGCATCTGTGACGTCATCGGTGAGCGAAAAAACATGTTTTATAATTGGCTCAGTGCCAATTTTTTCCTCGATTTGCGGGATGTCCACAGCATCTGTGTCGTCATTGGTGACGTCATCAGTACGAGTAGTAGCCAAAGAGGGCATTTTGGGGCAGTGAAGGAAGGTATTTGTTGTAGAGATGGACCATCCATATCTGTCATGCATTATACCATATCTTTGCTGTGACGTCACCGGTGACGTCATCAGTACGAGTAGTAGCGAAAGTACATGGTGTAGACCACAACTTGAGTGATTTCCTTGTCATCTGTGACGTCATTGGTGACGTCATCAGTACGAGTGGTAGCGAAATTTTGATTAGTCGTCCAATACATATGGAATGATGAGGGACACGAGTTAATCTCTATATGTACAGACACCACCACACACCAATAATACCAACACACACACACACACACACACACACTACCACACACCACCACCAACACCACCACCGCTCGTCAACGCCCGGTGGTGGTGGTGGTAGCTCCCGTGGGTCGGAGCTCCGCTGTATTATACAATCGAATAGCGGTTGTCTTGAATAACAACAAGTTCAGCAATGTTCATACAGTTTATTATCCCCAATGTTACATCATACCCAGGCTGGGGGAGCCGCCCTGGGTAGGTTTAGTATGTTCACAACAAAGCAAATTGAAATATAAAACACCATGTTTTATTATTTAACGCACCGTCACATTAGGTACAAGTTTTTACTGAGCTCTATTCAACGATCAGCATGTAGACATATAGAGTATGTACGGCGTGTTATGGTATTCATCAGTGCATGGGTGAAGCATTCAGCCGATGGGGTCGGTCAGCTTGGTAACGAAAAACGTGACATTGGTCATCCTCTCCACTGTCCACTTGGTGTTGGGACGTTGTTGTTGGGCCCATTCCAAGGCATCCACGGTGTCCAGTTTCTCAAGCATCGTCTCTAGCGACGCCCTATCCGTGATGGTAAACGATTGGTCAAATACCCGGATGTTACTGCTCGGGTAAATGTATCAGACTTGGTCTGTCACCTTATGCTGCAGCACATAACCAAACGCCAGATTTAATTTGAAGGACGTAGCTTGGTCATTGAAGATGGCTTCCACGTAGCTATGTAAACGGGCAAGGTCGGTCAGTCGGAAATTGTAGATATCTTGAATAGGGCGATGACGGTGGAAACAGTGCCATATCATGGGTCAGTGGCGCCGATAGATGTCACTCACTGGATGGTCTTCGTGTAACAGATCGCTAGGAACATTTATGGGTTCATCCGCGAAGTGTACTTTGCTCCCCACGTCGTACAAAATCTGACCCAAGGTCTTGTCGTCGGAATTTGACTGTTGAAATAGGGCGACATCATCATCATCGGCCCTCGTGCGGTGGGTGTGACTTCCCGCTGTCTCGATACTGTTTCCTACGGGCTCCTCTACCTGCAAACGTGGGTGCGGATCAGGGTGTTGTGTACGTTGGTGTCGCAGCAACAGACTGAGTAGTTTGAAAAGCCGACCACATTCCTCGCATAGATGCTTGGGTGCCCCATGCACTGTCCGTTCGTGACACCGTAGACTGTCCAGGCGAATAAATAGTTTCCCACACCTCGTGCAGCTATACCGGATGGTTCCGTCGTGCTTGGTGGCCTCATGGCGGCGCAAGTCGTGCAGACGAGTAAACGATTTGGAGCACGTAGTACAAGTGAACATCTTGGTGATTGACAGAGTGTCTGATGAAACGGCCAGGCCGCTTCCCTTTTATAGCACGCTAGCTGGTGATCTATTTGTAGCACACTCAGTTCAACTACTCCCAAGTCGAGGCCTAAGATGTACTGGTGTACAACTGAATCGCGTTGAGCGCGCGCGCGTGCGCGTGCGATCAGTACCCTTGGAGGAGATACATAAGTACAAAAGGGCCTTCTGAGGAACTTTTTTCTTCCTAGGAGTTCCTCTTAAGGAAATGCGCTTATTTTGCTCTATGAGGCCTAAGGAGGTGTTTGGTGACGTCAGAAAAAATCTCCTCTTTAGGAGTTTTAAATTTCACACACACAATGTGTGTGAGTGACACGCACCCGGTTTTCTGCGTGTGTTGGACACACATTACCGGCAGCATTCTCGTCTCGCGAGACTCCCTACTGCGAGAAAGAGTCTCACGCGTAAATGGGAGCCATCCCCCCAAAATTTGGGGGGTGAGTAGGCGGCGTATGATTATCTGGCTTGTCACTGACCTGCTGACTCCGCCGAGTTAGAAGCGAATTGCTAAACATAACGTGGGCTATATAATTGGGAAATGACTCTTTTCGTTTCGGAGCATATCAATCGCGAACAAATTATTGTCGGTATGTATACTTGGCCGTGAAAGCGAGTTATCTAATACAGGAAGTAGTTCGCGGGTAGACACGGCTCGCTTTGAGAATGATGTCATGCTGCCTCGCTTTGAGATTGGAGATTCAAAAATGTCACCAGTTACATGAGAGTCGCTTTGGTCTCCCGCGGGTAGACACGGCTCTCTTTGAGAATGTACCGGCAGATGCTGCCCTCTAGCGGTGGGAAAAATCATGACAAGGGGGATTTTCAGGATATCGCCGCATGTGTGGAGAGGGGACTGAGTTGAAATTCGTCACCGAATCACGAAAGTGGAACTCCTTAGAAAGTTTTAAATCGTTTCCCCCAAGTTTCTTTTGTAATTCCATTACATATTAGGCCAGTAGATCACATAGCTGTTGGTATTGCCACATAATAGTTCATAATTATAATTATGAGGTAAGCTGTAGCAAACCACAAATTTATCTGTGCTTTTCCGGTTTACGGTCCGTTCAATGTTTTAATGCATGTTTCTTGACCTACTTTCCATCCTCAGAAAAGGCGAAAACGCGTTAGTGTGTAAAATTGTTGCCGGTATAATTTTACATTCGACAGCTACGGTAGGGTATGTATGTTCCTGTATATTTTTTGTTTATAAACATCTTATAATTGAAGATCGCAACGGTACATGCTTGTCTTACGATCAACCAGTTCCAGCGTTCATCGCAAGAGTTTATAGTGAGTGTTCAGCTGATGTTCTCTACAGTGTCAGTCAAAACCGGAAATGGCATGGAAATGGTGACGATGGATTTGCACGAACGTATCGCAGTGAGCGTAATGCTATTTGTTACAATACTCTTCAATTGCCTTGGGGTGTTGTACCCAGACTATGCAATTCTATTCGCCTGCGCTTCAGCTTATCTGAAAGTGGTTTTTGCTATCTTTGATTATAGAAGACTACATCATCAACTCGTGATATGGTAGGTGCAGGCATCAGTCACTGGAGCACAAAGTGAAACCGCACATAATTCCTTTAAGAGAATCTTCTCTTACTAAAAACCATTCTTCACAGTTAAGGCTCTAACTAATGCAGGAGTCAAGCGAACCCCCTAACCCTCGGCGTCACCTAAAGGCCAACTAAATGCAAGTTGAATGTAGGTCATTCCCCCTGCCTTGTCCCCCCCTCCCTGCCCCATTCCCTCGTTTCCCCCCACTGTCATGCCCCCCCCCCCCTGGGCATATTCCCCCCCCTTGCCGTCACATCCCCCCGTCATATTCCCCCTTATATTTACTTGTCCATATAGCTGTTGCTTGTTAAATATTTAGGTCATTTTTTTTCCAGTAAAATAATGCCAATTTTTATTTATCATAAATAATGATAATGATGATATATCATAATAATGAAAAAAGAAATGTAGATAGATTAAGCTTCTGAAATTATTATATATTTATTAGCTTCCTACTGATTGGAGATTAAAGAAGTACTTACCTTATTTTTGAGTGTGACTATATTTATCAACAATCGTATTGAAAACCTTATTATATAAAACTTAATTTACAGTCCTAAGAGGAGTCTAGTTCAAATACACACACACCTGTCCTAGCCTTGGGAGCAAGCAGATATGCATGCCTTTAATCGTCCCTTCTAAGGAGATCCTGGAGGTTTGATGCAATTTACCTGTCCTGGTCTTAGGAGCAGGCAGGTACGCTTGCCTTTAATCATCCCTTCTGAGGAGATCTGGGAGTTTGATGTAATTTACAGTCCTAAGAGGAGTCTAGTTCAAATACACACACACACACCCGGCCTTAGGAGCAGGTACGTACGCATGCCTTTAATCATCCCTTCTGAGGAGATGTGGGAGTGTGATGTAATTTACAGTCCTAAGAGGAGTCTAGTTCAAATACACACACACCTGTCCTGGCCTTAGGAGCAGGCAAGCTCGCATGCCTTTAATCATCCCCCTGAGGAGATCTGGGAGTGTGATAATTTACAGTCCTAAGAGGAGTCTAGTTCAAATACACACACCTGTCCTAGCCTTGGGAGCAAGTAGATATGCATGCCTTTAATCGTCCCTTCTAAGGAGATCCTGGAGGTTTGATGTAATTAGTTCAAATACACACATACCTGTCCTGGTCTTAGGAGCAGGCAGGTATGCTTGCCTTTAATCATCCCTTCTGAGGAGATCTGGGAGTTTGATGTAATTTACAGTCCTAAGAGGAGTCTAGTTCAAATACACACACACACCCCTGGCCTTAGGAGCAGGTACGTACGCATGCCTTTAATCATCCCTTCTGAGGAGATGTGGGAGTGTGATGTAATTTACAGTCCTAAGAGGAGTCTAGTTCAAATAAACACACACCTGTCCTGGCCTTAGGAGCAGGCAGGCTCGCATGCCTTTAATCATCCCCCTGAGGAGATCTGCGAGTGTGATAATTTACAGTCCTAAGAGGAGTCTAGTTCAAATACACACACCTTTCCTAGCCTTGGGAGCTGGCAGATATGTATGCCTTTAATCATCCTTTCTAAGGAGATCTTGAAGGTTTGATGTAATTAGTTCAAATACACACATACCTGTCCTGGTCTTAGGAGCAGGCAGGTACGGTTACCTTTAATCATCCCTTCTGAGGACATCTGGGAGTGTGATGTAATTTACAGTCCTAAGAGGAGTCTGCCTCAAGTAACCACACACGTGTTTGCAGACAGGTTTGCATGCCTTTAATAATCCCTTCTGAGGAGATCAGGGAGTTTGATGTAATTTACAGTCCTAAGAGGAGTCTAGTTCAAATACACACACACACCTGGCCTTAGGAGCAGGCAGGTACGCATGCCTTTAATCATCCCTTCCGAGGAGATGTGAGAGTGTGATGTAATTTACAGTCCTAAGAGGAGTCTAGCTCAAGTACACACACACGTGTTTTGGCCTTAGGAGCAGACAGGTTTGCATGCCTTTAATAATCCCTTCTGAGGAGATCAGGGAGTTTGATGTGATTTACAGTCCTAAGAGGAGTCTAGTTCAAATACACACACACACACACCTGGCCTTAGGAGCAGGCAGGTACGCATGCCTTTAATCATCCCTTCTGAGGAGATTTGAGAGTGTGATGTAATTTACAGTCCTAAGAGGAGTCTAGCTCAAGTACACACACACACGTATTTTGACCTTAGGAGCAGACAGGTTTGCATGCCTTTAATAATCCCTTCTGAGGAGATCTGGGAGTTTGATGTAATTTACAGTCTTAAGAGGAGTCTAGTTCAAATACACACACACACCTGACCTGGCCTTAGGAGCAGGCAGGTACGCATGCCTTTAATCGTCCCTTCTGAGGACATCTGGGAGTGTGATGTAATTTACAGTCCTAAGAGGAGTCTAGTTCAAATACACACACACACACCTGGCCTTAGGAGCAGGCAGGTACGCATGCCTTTAATCATCCCTTCTGAGGAGATGTGGGAGTGTGATGTAATTTACAGTCCTAAGAGGAGTCTAGTTCAAATGCACACACACACACCTGTCCTGGCCTTAGGAGGAGACAGGCTCGCATGCCTTTAGTCATCCCCCTGAGGAGATCTGGGAGTGTGATGTAATTTACAGTCCTAAGAGGAGTCCAGTTCAAATACACACACCTGTCCTAGCCTTGGGAGCTGGCAGATATGCATGCCTTTAATCATCCCTTCTGAGGACATCTGGGAGTGTGATGTAATTTACAGTCCTAAGAGGAGTCTAGCTCAAGTACACACACACGTGTTCTGGCCTTAGGAGCAAACAGGTTAGCATGCCTTAAAATCCCTTCTGAGGATATCTGGGAGTGTGATGTAATTTACAGTCCTAACAGGAGTCTAGTTCAAATACACACGCACACCTGTCCTGGCCTGGCCTTAGGAGCAGACAGTTTCGCATGCCTTTAATCATCCCTTCTGAGGAGATCTGAGAGTGTGATATACCTTACAGTCCTAAGAGGAGTCTAATTCAAATACACACACACCTGTCTGGCCTTAGGAGCAGAAAGGTAAGCATGCCTTTAATCGTCCCTTTTGAGGAGGTCTGGGAGTTTGATGCAATATTCAGTCCTAAGAGGAGACTAGTTCAAATACACACCTTATGAGCAGGCAGATGTGTATTTAGGACCAAAGAGGAGATAGATTTCTAGAAATTTTGCACGTAATTCAATACCTTATGAGGTTGACTTAATAGGAGATTTTTCTCTCCTCGTAAGTGATTGCTAGGCCTTCATGGGACTCCTCTTAAGACGAGGTCCTCGTAAGTACCCATCCGTGGGTACTGGTGTGTACATCCGGGACCTTGTCAACATCCGGGTTTTCCAGTGGGGTTTTCCCCTCGTTCCACCGTCTTCCATACGGGTACTCACTTCAAGTACCTCCAAATCGATGACCGAGATGTACTGGTGTACGACTGAGCCACATTGCGTACGTGTGTGTGTTTGTGTTTGAGTCCAACCGTGCACCATGTCGAATTACGTTCTCTCCGAAAACTTCCTCTCATCGCATCAATATGCTCAGACCCATTCAATATAAACACAACCAAGAGACATCAACAACAGGCACATTGTGTAATACACGTTTTATTATCCTCACACCAATACCACCACTACCACCACCACCACCACGCGTTGACGCCGTCAACGATCAGCGTGTAGACCTATAGAGTATGTACGGCATGTTATGGTATTCATCAGTGCATGAGTGAAGCATTCAGCCGATGGTGTAGTCGGTCAGCTTGGTAACGAAAAACGTGACATTGGTATGATGGCCGAGAGCATTGCGTAATACACGTTTTATTATCCTCACACCAATACCACCACTACCACCACCACCACCACCACGCGTTGACGCCGTCAACGATCAGCGTGTAGACATATAGAGTATGTACGGCATGTTATGGTATTCATCAGTGCATGGGTGAAGCATACAGCCGATGGTGTAGTCGGTCAGCTTGGTAACGAAAAACGTAACATTGGTATGATGGCCGAGAGGGGCCATCGACCATCGCCCTTCAAACATTTTGAGCGATATTGCGATAACGCGATATTGCGATGCGATAACGCGATAATGCGATGCGATAACGCGAAAACGCGATATTGCGATAACGCGATATTGCGATGCGATAACGCGAAAACGAACGCGATATTGCGATATTGCGATAACGCGATAATGCGATATTGCGATGCGATAACGCGATATTGCGATGCGATAACGCGAAAGCGCGATATTGCGATATTGCGAAATATCGCGTTATAATTACGCGATAATGTGCGATATTGTGCGATTTTGCGATAATACGATATATCGCGTTATTTTTCCGCGATATTGTGCGATAATGCGATATATCGCGTTATTTTTCCGCGATATTGTGCGAGATTGTGCGATATTGCGAAATATCGCGTTATAATTACGCGATAATGTGCGATATTGTGCGATATTGCGATAATGCGATATATCGCGTTATTTTTCCGCGATATTGTGCGATATTGCGATATTGCGAAATATCGCGTTATAATTGCGCGATGCTTGAGCGGATAGCCATGAAGACAACTCTGTCAACTCCGTTGGCCCAATTCCTGGTTATCTCCCCTGATTCGAACATTTCGAAATAGGTACGAATTTCCCTCTAGTTAATTGATCAAACAAAAGTCATGCGCCAATAAATTATATTGATTGATTTTTAATTGTTTTCATCGTACCATCGTATCATCGTACCATCGTATCATCGTACCATCGTATCATCGTACCATCGTACCATCCTATCATCGTACCATAGTATCATCTTACCATCGTACCATCGTACCATCGTGTCATCGTACCATCGTGCTATATTTATTTAAATACCCACCGTTATGTACCGTTGATGGATGGAGATGTCTTTCAGCACAGCGACTCGTTAATGTTCTTACTTAGGTTGATTGAGCGAGGAGATAAACTATTCTTTACTCACTCGATTTTCCCCACACACTATCACCTGATTAACTAAATAAAAAAGCCAAAGGCCCTAAGAAGCCCTGGTAGTATTAAAAGCGTAAATTCGTGTCTATTTGGCTGCAGCCTGGGCCGCAGTCAGGACGGGTAAAGGCCAAAGAAGGCCGCATCCTGTTCGGAATGGGCCGTGTGAGGTGGCATAGTGAAACACTCGTGGGAGAGCATCCGACTGGATGGGTGAGTGGTGAAAGAAAGGCTATGGGCGATGGTCGATGGCCCTTCTCGGCCATCATACATTGGTCATCCTCTCTACGACCCACTGGGTGTTGGGGCGTTGTTGTTGGGCCCATTCCAAGGGATCCACGGTATCCAGTTTCTCCAGCATCGTCTCTAGCGAAGCCATATCCGTGATGGTAAACGGTTGGTCAAACACCCGTATGCTACTGCTCGGGTAAAAGTATCCGTGACCGGAACTGACCTTTGACCCTGCGCGCAATTTTTATCCGGTATTGTTAGCGTGCGCAGAGTCAAAGGTCAGTTCCGGTCACGTCAACGGAAGCGGAAGTGACCTCACAGCGCCACCTGTCTTGTAACAACTTCCGGTTCCGGACACGTGACAGTAAACATGGAAAAACCGGGAGATACGATGCGGACCCGGATGTAAAACCACAGTACCCGTATGGAAGACGGTGGAACAAGGGGAAAACCCCACTGGAAAACCCGGATGTTGACAAGGTCCCGGATGTACACACGCGCGCGCGCTCAACGCGATTCAGTTGTACATCAGTACATCTTAGGCCTCGACTTGGGAGTAGTTGAACTGAGTGTGCTAAAAATAGATCACCAGCTAGCGTGCTATAAAAGGGAAGCGGCCTGGCCGTTTCATCAGATACTCTGTCAACCACCAAGATGTTCACTTGTACTACGTGCTCCAAATCATTCACTCGTCTGCACGACTTGCGCCGCCATGAGGCTGCCAAGCACGACGGAGCCGCCCGGTATAGCTGTACGATATTTACACTGTCGTTTCAGCGCCCGGATCATTTACAGCGCCATAAACGTTCAATTCATGGGCCACCCATACGTCTATGCGAAAAATGTGGTCGGCTTTTCAAACTGACCAGTCAGTTGCTGCGACACCAACGCACACGACACCCTGTTTCGCAGCCACGTTTGCTGGTAGAGAAGCACATAGGCACCAGTATCGAGACAGAGGGAACTCCCACCCATCGCACGAGGGCTGATGATGATGATGTCGCCCTAATTCAACAGTCAAATTCCGACGACAAGACCTTGAGCCAGATTTTGTACGACGTAGAGGGCAAAGTACACTTCGCGGACGAATCCATAAATGTTCCTAGCGATCTGTTACACGACGATCATCCAGTGAGTGACATCTATCGGCGCCATTGGCCCATGATCCGGCACTGTTTCCACCGTCATCGCCCTATTCAAGATATCTACAATTTCCGACTGACCAACCTCGCCCATCTACGCAGCTACGTGGAAGCCATCTTCAACGATCAAACTACGGCCTTCAAGTTGAATCTGGCGTTTGGTTATGTGCTACAGCATAAGGAGGCAGACCAAGTCCGATACTTTTACCCGAGCAGTAGCATCCGGGTATTTGACCAACCGTTTACATCACGGATAAGACGTCGCTAAAGACGATGCTGGAGAAACTGGAGACCGTGGATCCCTTGGAATGGGCCCAACAACAGCGCCCCAACACCCAGTGGGTCGTAGAGAGGATGACCAATGTCACGTTTTTCGTTACCAAGCTGACCGATTACACCATAGGCTGAATGCTTCATCCATGCACTGATGAATACCATAACATGCCATACATACTCTATATGTCTATACGCTGATCGTTGACGGCGGCAACGTTAGGTGGTGGTGGTGGTGGTAGTGGTAGTGGTGGTGCTGTGAGGATAATAAAACGTGTATTACGCAATGTGCCTGTTGTTGTTGATGTCTCTTGGTTGTGTTTATATTGAATGGGTCTGAGCATATTGATGCGATGAGAGGAAGTTTTCGGAGAGAACGTAATTCGACATGGTGCACGGTTGGACTCAAACACAAACACACACACGTACGCAATGTGGCTCAGTCGTACACCAGTACATCTCGGTCATCGATTTGGATGTACTTGAAGTGAGTGTGCTAAAAATAGATCACCAGCTAGCGTGCTAAAAAAGGGAAGCGGCCTGGCCGTTTCATCAGACACTCTGTCAATCACCAAGATGTTCACTTGTACTATGTGCTCCAAATCGTTTACTCGTCTGCACGACTTGCGCCGCCATGAGGCCACCAAGCACGACGGAACCACCCGGTATAGCTGTACGAGGTGTGGGAAACTATTTATTCGCCTGGACAGTCTACGGTGTCACGAACGGACAGTGCATGGGGCACCCAAGCATCTATGCGAGGAATGTGGTCGGCTTTTCAAACTACCCAGTCTGTTGCTGCGACACCAACGTACACAACACCCCGATCCGCACCCACGTTTGCAGGTAGAGGAGCCCGTAGGCAACAGTATCGAGACAGCAGGAACTCACACCCACCGCACGAGGGCCGATGATGATGGTGAATGCGCCCTAATTCAACAGTCAAATTCCGACGACAAGACCTTGGGTCAGAGTTTGTACGACGTGGGGAGCAAAGTATACTTCGCGGATGAACTCATAACTGTTCCTAGCGATCTGTTACACGAAGACCATCCAGTGAGTGACAGCTATCGGCGCCATTGGCCCATGATACGGCACTGTTTCCACCGTCATCGCCCTATTCAAGATATCTACAATTTCCGACTGACCGACCTTGCCCGTTTGACCGACCTTGCCCGTTTACATAGCTACGTGGAAGCCATCTTCAATGACCAAGCTACGTCCTTCAAATTAAATCTGGCGTTTGGTTATGTGCTGCAGCATAAGGTGACAGACCAAGTCTGATACATTTACCCGAGCAGTAACATCCGGGTATTTGACCAATCGTTTACCATCACGGATAGGGCGTCGCTAGAGACGATGCTTGAGAAACTGGACACCGTGGATGCCTTGGAATGGGCCCAACAACAACGTCCCAACACCAAGTGGACAGTGGAGAGGATGACCAATGTCACGTTTTTCGTTACCAAGCTGACCGACCCCATCGGCTGAATGCTTCACCCATGCACTGATGAATACCATAACACGCCGTACATACTCTATATGTCTAC